>JSYV01000712.1:0-49110 GCA_000787455.1 Evansstolkia leycettana | reverse complement strand
TATAGAATTCGCAGCTGCAGCGATCATCTGGGGCCTAGGAGGAATATCGAGCTTGTTTAGGGTATCAATATACTGACATAGAGCAAGCTCCTGGGCATCAGATAGTAATCAATTCGTTGGTTATCGCTCTGAGCGAGATCTTCGGCCATTCCATCGCGCTCGAAGCCTATGGTAAGGCACGCGAAATTCTCGCGCAGTCTTGGTGATATTTGGTTTTTCTTGAGACTGCAGCGATTTAATGGCTAACTAGATCTGTTCCTTGATATCTTTATAAGATTTTGGCATGGTGGTGGTGCGATAAAATGCGTTGAATTCGAATGATTGAGATAATTAGAAATTTTGCGTTGAGCCCGTATTTTGCGTTGAGGTGTCGGTAATGCCAGGATCAAAGAGGTCTTGTTAATAGACAGTCAGGATATACATCCATATTCTATATATACAACCCACAGTCGCCACCACTTCAGCGTCACTGCCCCCGGACTCACAGACTATGGAGGTAGTTGCGAGACTGAGCTACTTAGGATTGACAATGGGTAATTCCAAACATCGGGCGACTGGTGTCCTGAATACAGTTTGATGGACGTTACTTCACCCTTATGTGGTGGTGAGTGTTCATGAAATCATGAAATGCCACATCGAGGGTTAGACTTCCGGTATCCAACATAATGGA
Organism: Evansstolkia leycettana; assembly: GCA_000787455.1. Lineage (NCBI taxonomy): Eukaryota > Fungi > Ascomycota > Eurotiomycetes > Eurotiales > Aspergillaceae > Evansstolkia > Evansstolkia leycettana. Next base: position 48,440 of record JSYV01000712.1, on the reverse strand, counting down.
GCTGAGATGGCAGATGAAGGCACTGAAGAAGGCAAACCTTGCGCCATGGACGAGCGAGGATATCAGCATTCATTCTCTTTCACACTGGATTTTTCACACTGAGCTTCCCTCCGCTGGATACTGTCTCTCAAATCTTTTCTAAGGATGAGTTCACCGTGCACCGTCCAGATCCCTCACTAATACCCCCTTTCTGGCGAACGATATGGGACTGGCAACAAGAATACAACAATTTGAGCCAATATATTCCATCGTCCCATCGACAAGCTGGCATCTTTTCTTGACATTGAGATCCACGGGACGGTCTCCATTTCCCCACTGGGGACTATCAAGTTATCGCGTTGTTGGATGACGGTGTATACTTCCTGAGTGAGTGCTGCAGATATACTGTATCCCGAGAATGGCTATTCAATTCAGACTTCTCGGAGGTACAGATTTCGTAGGTCCAGGGTTCGCTTCCAGGCCAGTCAGTGCCTGTTCCCTTGCGGTGCGCCGGTGTCTTACTTTGCCCGGGAGATCTGGCTCTATGAAAGCGGAAGAAAAGGTAAGTATGGGAACTCCAACAGCTGATCCGAGATGCTGAGGCCCTTGATGGCGCCTGGACTTCGATAGTTAGCACGGTGCGCCTTCTGGGTCCGTGGGAACATGTTCGGCTGGACGAGTCTCCGAAAACGCCGTGGCTGGACAGTTCGATATCGGCCTGGCTGCAGATCTAGAGACGCATTTCATTCGCCAGTCAAGCGGTCCACATGCACCCTCCATCGGCATCGCACCGCTTTATGATCCAGTGAGGAGCGGGGAGACTATTCGCGTTGTGTTGACTGTTGGCCGTCTCAACGGCTTTGAAGAAGAATCTTAGTATCCACGAGGTCCTGAATCCTCTAGCTGCTGAGACAGCAATGGTAGTCATTTATAGGAGATGTCTCAGGGTCTCTATGGCTACTTGATACTTCCGTTTAAGTGACTATAGTGAATTGAGTTAGATATAGATGGATAATTGAGCTGTTGTCTATGAGGCCCCGATATTGGTTCTCTCCGTTCTCCTTTTGCTGCTGTCCAAAAATCTCATATGTTACTCCTCGATAGCTGGCAAGCTGAGGAGTGGTACAGAGGACGGCAGTTTAATCACATCCAAGATGGCCAAGCTCCTGAACCATCCAGATTACTTTGGTGGTGTTACAACCGGCATCCGATGTATGTATGTGGCGGGCTCTTATTCTACGGCAGGACTTAGTTATCGAATATGCCCCGTTATCCCGGCCCTTCCGTACTGACGACTGCAGCATGAAGATGGTCGAGCATGATTGACCGGCAGCAACAAACAAGCGACTTTCAAACCCAATCGCGAGAACCTTCTAGACAGCATCAAGTGGACCTCGAAAATATCCGCGCCGTTCTGCCCCATACGTATTGCGTGGCACGGTCTTGATAAGCGCCACTCTGCAAGATTTGAAGCATTTCCTTCGCTCAGTCCACAAATCTAGCAAAGGGCAAAAGCTTGTCTTGCATTCCCCCAGTGATTCAGTCAGGTACACCATGTGGTATAGCTTCAGGGAACGCCAATGTGATTTGAGATCGGCCTCCATTCCTTGTTTATAAACGGGGGGGTGGGGACAAAATCGCCCACCCCTGGACATCATTGCTTTTAGAATACCATGTGAATGTTTTAGAGTAGCAGAGCTTCTTAAAATAACAGCCATTGGAGCTTGCTAAATGATTTCATGCAGTAATTATTTAATCATGCCATTCCAATGACATGACATGTCTCTCGAGGCATGCCTACTGTGGTGTGTGACGGTCATTGCCTTCGCAAATGCTGTCAAGAACAGATCATTGCCCACCATATATAGCAGACAACCCCTGAGATCTTTTCCTCCTCTGGATTTGTTAAATTAAATACGATTGACAAATAGGATATTCTTTCTCACCCCAATTATGCCTGTCGGTGGCTCCAGCAACCCACCCTCATCGAAAGAATCGCGCAACAATGGCAGCAAGGCAGTCCTCCAAAGCAAAGCTGATCCAAACGTCGCCTTGACAGAGGCACAGCCAAGTATGTTTTCTCTAAAAGGACTCAAAGAATAAGACTGGTATTGACCTGCTGTGATGTTGATAGCGGCCAATGTGGGCTCTTCCGGCACGTTCTCGTTACGAGCCATGCAGCACAAGGATTCGAATGGAAATATAATCAGTCCGTCCTCCATGGTTTTGTTTTTCCTCTTGATACCAGCATTTGCGAATACTAACTCTGGGCCATCGCTTCTAGCTGACCCAGATCTTTCTAATCCCACTCGTCATCGAATGGAGCGTCCGCTCGAGACCATCATGTCGTTCGAGGCTGCTATCTATGGACGCCACAAGGAAGAAGGATTGGCTTCTAGTAGATGGAGATGAGGAATATCTCTTGTCCTTGGCAGTTGAGCAGTGTCATGGCCTCTTCATGTTCACCAGTGGTCTTTGATGCCGGGCTCATTCCAATTTTCTGCGGCTCTTCTGTTCACATTCGATACCACTATTCGCTCACTTGATGAAGTAATGATATTGATTAACAGCTGAGGGTTTTACTGTGTTAGACTGATCTTGTTTGTTTACCTTCTGCAGTATAAGACCACGAATGGTTGACTTATGTATACTTCCCAGGATACAACTGCTCTTCAATATCAGCCAGGTACTGCTGCCATCAATGTTCAATTAAATGATGACATTGCTCGAAGTTCTTCTATAACTCAATTGTCATTGACCTCCCAATTCTAATACTTTCAGAACATCCTGACACCATCACCAGCTCCTATCAACTGGACTTATACTCCCAATATCACCACCAGAACAAGATACACCGACTCCTAGCCGACAGCACTGCTTGGTCAACACCCTACCAGTATCTATTGACTCTACTCCAAGCTCACAGACGTCCTAAATGAATTGGGCACGATTCAAATCAAGATCACGATGGTTTCAGTGTATAACATGCACTTAGACTGGCGAAGAAAGTAGGTCCAGCTGAACATTCCCGTTAGATCGTTCGTGTTTGCAATCCGACCGCTACATGGCTTCCTGGCCTTCGAAATCAAAGCACAGCCACATTCCCAACATGCATCGCATTCTTCCCGGCAAACTCAATTTTTATATGCGTCCATTTCAAGGACTTGACTTTACAACATTGGAGGGGATATCCGCCAAGAGTCTATCATCTAAAAAGGCAAAACGGGCTCAAGGTTTCTTTCTAACAGTGTGAGTAATTTATTGCGTGCCATTCGTCTTTATTTAAGATGAAGAAACAGGCATCTGCATATTCCATTGCCTCTGAGAGTCCAGACCAGTTGTCTGACTCTATATAAGGTCCTTCAGCGTCAATAAGAAGGATCCGCGATTAGAGAAGGCAAAATGTAAATTGATAGACTTATGATCGAGGATTATCCATTCACGGATAGAAATGTGATACCACTGCCTTGATAGCTAGGTTCGACATTCGGATATGAGTCAATTTGGTTGGGTTCTGCCACCCAAACTAGAGACAACCCTGAAAGAGCACTTGGAAAGAGATCACAACTGAACCAATCAATTCCTTGCGTTCCATTTCATTGAAGCTGATATCTTCATGCACCAGGGAAAATAGATACCGCGTTGACTCTCAGATTATCCCCAATGATGCATTCGATTTGTGGTAGATCTATTTTCCACTGCCACCAGGAGGAGTGTAGGTGGAACCACCCCTGCTGTTGTTGTAATAGGTGCTTCCATTGGGGTTGGAGTAGTAGTAAGATCCATTGCTATTGAAGGGCATGACAATTAGAGGACGAACCAAGAAGATCAAATGGAGCAGGTACTGACGTGTTGGAGTAATTGTAGGAGTTGGAACCATTGCTATAGTCGCGAGAACAGTAGTGGTTGCCCTAGTTAATGCTTAAATACAACAGAAAGCGGCAGACGAAAGCGGGGTAGGAAAACGGCGATATCCAAAGAGTCTAGTGCCTTGAATGCTTGTTAGCAAGGAGATGAAAGGATTTGGAGGTTGAAATGTCGGTGAATGGTTGATTGTTTGCTGCCAATGACTGATGGTCCGATCTCAACCAGGCAATGGAATAGATCATTGAATACGACTGTCAACCTATTAGCACCTTCTTGTCTCAGCCTATTATTTCAGATCACCTCTTCTTTCCTTATGGTTTGATCAACTGGATCGTACAATTCAACATCTTATGTGATCACAGCGCCTTTGGAAGCTGGCCATAGTCCTATCGTAGTGGGGTCACGATATGAGAGAGGAATATGACAGTGCTCTCAGTGCCTTCTCTGCCTCGTCTATGCCCGTACGCATCCTCCATGAACCTCTACGTCATTGCATCAATGCAACCAAAGGCAAATCTCTGCTAATTGGCAGGTGGAATTTCTAGCAACTGTGTGTATCTCCAATCCCACCTGAAAAAAGCCGAGGTCCACGGCTCACGTCCGCGCCAGAAGACCATGTGTAGAGACAGGAAAGATTCCACCGCCATTGAAAGTTGACAAGCTAGCTCCTCGCGAGGCATCTGAGCAGCCTCTGAGGGTGCCTTGCCTCGTTCGTGCGACAAGGCAGAGACATCATTTCTTGCTAGGAGGAGTGTACCAGGCGCTGCCCTTGCCGTTGTTGTAATACTTGCTTCCGTTGGCGTTGGAATAGTAGTACGAGCCATTCCTTGCATGCAGAAAATCAGCACAAGTCGAAGTCTCTCATACGAGCAGGACAACTCACTCATTGGAATAGTGGTAAGCATCACCGCGGCCGGGGCCGTTGGAGTCAGAGCCGGTTCCATAGTCGCGGGAACACCAGTGATTGCCCTGGACAAGGATCATAGACGATGTCAGCTCTTCGCGGTCTTGATGTTGCAATGGACGATAAGCCAGGATAGTGGTAGAAAGCAGGATCCGAGCACATCTACGTGTCTTGCGACTGTGCAGCAATCCAGAGGAAAAGGACCTCCTCGGTCGTCTCGGGTATTGCAAGCAGAAATCAAACGATAACTCACCTGGCTGTTGGTGCCAGACCCAGTATAGGTCCATCCTTTACCGCTTCCAGAGCTTGACATGGTTACGATCGAGCGATTCGACGCGATGACAATAGCAGGAGGGGCCAGTGCTAGTATGATCGAGCAACCTTGCGCTGCGATGGAGAGAGAGGAGGGCGTATGGAGTTATGGAGTGGGATTAGATTGGAGGATAAAGAAGAGGATGAAGGGTTGGGTAGTCTAGGAGGTAGTTACAGCAGGAACAATTAGAGAGATTTGGACAAGGACAAAAGCCTATCTCCAACTCCGTCTGACTGTGGTTTCCAGAGGCATACGTGCAAGCAAACAGATATGCCTCAAAAAAGGCAGGAAGCATACTCGCCCAGAGGTAAACAGGGCAGGCTCCTTTGCTTAAGCTCCTGGATAGGCTCATCATTTACGGATGACACGCTCATTGACTAAAGGGAGTTTCACTCCTGACTAAGATAGACCATGATGGAATAGTACATAATTACAACAGTCAAGTCTACAGTGATGAAAGGGGCATATAAATTGTTATACTGGATCATTCATCATCATAGGCAACCTGCAGGTGGTATCCATAGATCATTGAGTGATCAACAAAGCCTCCCTCAAGTGAAAGATCCCTTGTTCTGCCCACCATTGTGGCCAACGGAAGGCGAATGTTTTCTTTGATGCCAGGGAGTCACTCTTCTTCGCATCCCCAAGCTGCTCTGCGCTTTCGAACCGAATCTCATACTGCCCCTGAATCTACTCTCATTCGATCAGTATCATAACCCACATCTATCTCTCTAGCACTACTTGATACTCTTCTGAAAGCTGCACTCAGCTATATGCATATATTTATAAGTGGATGTTGATCACGTTTGGTTATGTACTATGCCTTTCCTGTCCTGCGTAAACTGACAAACAGAAGCCTCTTTTGGAAGGCCGTCCTACAGAGTATCTGGCTGCTGGACGTCTTGCTGGGAATCAACTTTGGTCGTTCTTCTTTAGATGGCATCGCCGCAGCGCGCTGTCAATGCACCAAGTCCTACTTCCTCGTCATATACCCTGTCGATCAATTGACTGCCTCGCATTTACATAGCTTCAGGCCAACATTCAACCACGGCATTCTTGTGCCCATCTACCGCCAACACAACCCTAGCGCCGAGTTCCAGGGGATTGCCTTCGTAGACAACGAAGTTCCTCGGTCTTCGAAGCCCGAGAATGTTCACAAACTGTGTAGAAACTAGACCGATGGCCTCTTCATCAGACAGGCCGGCATACTGCGCAGCCCATGAGGCTTCCAGAAGGAGATTCTGGATAAAAGACGCACCCATTGGAGCACCTATACCTGTCAATAAACCAAATTTCTTCATTACCAAAGGGTTTTACAAATCCACTCACCCTCACCGTCATTCGCCAAGGCAATCTTTACTCCCGCTTCGTGCAATACCCGAACCAAGGACCTCGTCAAGGGCGGTCCGGAAAGAGCGTCCCTCTTCTCGAATGAATCCGGATGGCCCCTAGGAGCCGTCACGATCACCGGGATCTTCGCCTTGGCCAGCTCGTCCGCCACGAGATGTGCCTCTGACGCGCCGGCAAGCACGAGGTTCACGTCGGGATATTCCGCCCTCAACCTGATCATCTGCATGATATCATACCTGTTCTCGACGTGCACCACAAGCGGGATCTCGCCTCTAGACGCTTTGCCGTAAATGTTCTCCTTGCTCTTGTTATCCGTCAGGATCTTGCGCAATTTCCCCACAGCGGCAGAGATGCTCGAAGATTTCTGGGAGCCCTTTGCGCTCTGCCCAATGGCGATATGCAGCGCCACGTCTTCCTGGAAGATACCATCGTCGAGAGTGGTGATATTGCCCATGGTGTCGATTCCGACGCTGACACCGCGAACGAGGCCCTTGTCCATCAGTGGTGCGGTGACGGCGGTCATGATGCCTCCGAGCCTTGCTCTCTCAAATGGTCTTCCGTCAAAATGGACGCCGTATTTGGCGTAGACTACGTTGTCCGGGTCGAGAGGATCGATGTCGGCGTTCACTGAGCCGTCGCCAGTCTCGGGCGCGTCTTCGACCTCGATGAGGCCAAGTCCGGCGGTATAGGCAATGAGCCCGGGAAGGACATGGCCGTCTTCCAGACTGATGACGGTTTCAGTCGTGCTGTCATATCGGCAGTCGTGAGCATCGCCTATACACAGACTTCCATTCTGGACGATCAAGATCAACTTCTCGTCAGGATCGGGTTCAAACGGTGGTGGCACGTCTCTCACATCTGTAAACCACGCCTTCGAGATGCCGGTAATGACTATCCTCTCACCGGCGCGTGCGCGCTCACAGACTTCGTCCTTGCGGGACGGTTCAATCGTTGGACCTATTTTAGGTTCATGATGTTTGCTGGGTGGGGACAGTTTCTTTGACAAGCTGTCCTCAACTTTCTGGACGTCCAACGTTGCCTTGCCATCAATGTAAACCTGGAGAGGAGTCGCGCCCAGTGACAGAGGGTGCGAGTCCCAAACCACGATGTCAGCATCGTATCCCGGCCGGACATAGCCAATGCGATGATCCAACTGCAGCGACGTGGCTGGCACGCTGGTCACAGACTGCAAAGCCAGGTCTTCAGGCAGGCCAAACGAATGGGCATGCGCCGCCTGGAAGAGCAAATACTTCGCGCTGGTTCTCTGGTCAACGTGATCCGACTTGTACGCTACAGGCACACCGTGCTCGGCGAGAATCTTCCCAGCGTAGAGATTCGCTTGATACGCCTCATGCTTGTAGATGCCGAAATCCGAGAAGGTCGCAACGGTGATGTTCTGGCCGCTCGCTTTGATCAGCTCTGGCACTTTCCACGCGCTCAGTGCGTGGTGGAAAGCCGAGATGCGGAAGCCAAATTCCTCGCTGTGTAGCAGCATGTCCTCGAAATCCTCCACCTCGTAACAGTGCACGTTGATGTTGATCTTGCCCCGTAACATTGCGACTGTCGAGTCCAGCTCCAGTTCCTCGGGGAATCCACCTTTGCCATGCGGGCCTGGACGAACCAGCGCTGCGATCGCTGCTTCGTCGCCCGTGTCGCGCGCTGCGGCAGCAGAGAGACACCAGGCATCTTGCTGCTTCTTCAGATCAACGCCTCTCGACATGTGCTGGCGAAACTTCCAGGCGTTGCCCATTCGGGTATGTTTGTAGACGCGTCTATGCATGTACCGTTAGATGCGCCATAACAGATGCATTCGTCGGCTTACTTTGGGTTCTCACCACACGCCATCTTGAGATACCTCCGCCGGTCGGCCTTGTCAATCCCATGCTCCAGTAACATCTCCTCGACGACTTCTTCGCTGTTCTCTCCTCCCGCAACGATGTTCTTCACGGGATAAGCTTCTCCGCCCATGATGTTCGCAGAGCCCGGAAGAACCAGCGACGAGGTGACACCCCCCGAGGCAATTTGCACCGTGGCGGTATCGTATGGCTTGATCCCATCGAGCGATCGCACAAACGGCGTCAACGGTCCCGTTTCATCGTGGACCTCGTTCTCATCGCGCGACATCCTCGTCGCAGGCCAAGAGCCCGTCAGATGATGCGAATGCATGTCCACCAGGCCGGGCGTTACATGTCGGCCAAGCACGTCAATCACAATCGCATCGTCTTCGACAACCTGCACACCCTTCGCACTGGAGGAAACAGATGTGATCACGCCCTTGGAAAATACAATATCGACTGGCTCCGACGCAAACCTGACACCGTCAAACAGCGTCGCATTCTTGAGCACAACCGTGGCATTTTGCCCACTCACGGCATTCCACCGTGGATTCGATCTAGTAGAAGGAACCGGAATCGCGTATTGGATTGGCGGAGTGTTTGCTTCTTTGCATTTCCGCAGCCCTTCCTCGAGGATGTTCAGCTGAAACTCCGACAGCCGCACAACGCTCTCCGGTGCTGTGAAGAGGTACCTCGGTAAAAGAACGAATTGCAGCGAGAGGACGGTGCAAAGAACGGCTGCGAAGAGTAACGGCATGCGAAATGCCCGCGATCGGGATCGACGCGCCGGCGATGGCGATGGGAGCCTTAAGGAGCCCATCGTGTGCGCTTCGGACGACACCCACAGGAATCAAACCCAGAGACGAGGAGAGGAGAAGATGAGATGGGGATGGGATCGAGGCACCAAGTTATTATCCTGGGGTGCGACCCCGGAAGATTGTAGGGGGCCGGTTAAGCGTACGGAGTAGAACCTGGACCTGTCCATGTCGGCGATAAGAATGGGGGCGATGAGTGGAGAACGGATTCTCCGTTGTTATTCGTCTATGAAGGCGCTATTTATTTGTTCCTGGCTGGGATTATCGGCTCGCGAGAGTCTAGGCTGGAATTCAGAGGGCCTTTGCAATCTGGAGATCGGGCTGAGCCGACGGAGTTGCGGTGGAATTGCTTTTGTTTATGGAGTACTCTGTACAGCAGGCACTAATTTATTCCATCACCATTGCAAAGGTACTCCACAGAAACCAATGAATGCGTAGATGAGCAGCTGTCTATGACAATTCTTCGAATGCTCGCACGACATATCGACGACCGCCAACAGTCACTTTCTCCCCCGGTATGCGCCATGGACCCTGTCCTTCTTCATTGATACCTTCTATCATAGAAGGCAACTCAGCGCATTTCGTTCCCAGCATGTATTTCTCAGTCCAGGCGGCATTAATACTATTCCATTCCTCGCGACGAGCACTCACGTCCCCGCCACTCTTGTTGATTGCCCATTGTCCATCCGAGATCTGACTGCGTATGTGCACCTGTTCCTGATACATCGCCAGATACGTACCCCAGATCCGCGCCAGGAAGATCTTCGTAATCGGGAATTGCCCCTCTCCCAGAACACCATCGTCGGACTCGAGAATCCACGACATTCCCTGTCCGGGTCCCTCGGGCCCTTCCCGAGGCGGTAAATCTCGCCATACCTCTTCGTAAGGCGTCATGGGGGCTCCCGGCAGATCTGGACGAGGCATCGTTCCCGTTTCGAGATCATCCCCATTGGGGAGAGGGACGAATGTGCCGCAGTCGATCGTGTCGAAGTCATCGTGGGAATCAATCTCATGGGTGAAGACCACGCGGCCTATTCAATCTTACTAGTAGTTAGCAGGCTATCTTATCAATGGAAAAATCTACACCTGCAAAATCATAACCGTTTGATCCAGTAGATGAGAGGTGGTCATACGTGGTTCTTCACTCTCAACGAGTCGCTGTCCTGCGATCGCCCAGTCGATATCGCCAGTTTGCTTATCCACCCGTAGGTCGACATACCAGTCACCGACAGAGACGACGATGGTATCTGTGTTTTCGAAGGGCGGATCTGGAACCCAACGAAGAGACACTCGTGTAGAGAGGTGAGATTGCGACGAATGCGATGGCATTGTGGACAATTCAAGACAAGGGAATCACCGAGGAGAATCGAATTTTTCGCCTTGTCTCTGGTACCATTACAAGAGCAACTGGTGCCCTTCCATCCAGTCTTGAAACAGATTTTCGAGGGCCGATTATGAAATAGAAGAATTCACTGGCTAAAATTGACTTGGGATACTCTCATGAAATCGAATCCCGTCTTGGATTGTTCCTGCTTATCAGCCCCGCACTGGAGATGCTGCTGAATCTTCCCTCGAGTCTCCCATTCGAGTCTCTGTCCGTTTTTCCTTTTCATGATAATTTCGCTGCAATGTATTCCTGGTTACAAGTTGAACATGAATGAAAGGAGCTGTTAAACAAATCTTATATCAGTGATTCTTGGACCGTGTCTCTCCCATATGTTCAAGTCGCCAATACACACGTACTGTTTACACTGCATGATGGTCGCCATGGACATCCCACCGAGGATGCTGAAGAGGCGCTGAGGGGACTCCTGTGTCCGATAGGCGGGTATAAAGGGTCAGGTCTGGCGATTATGATGGATATTCTTGGAGGCGTGTTTTCAGGCTCTGCCTTTGCAGGTGATGTGGGTGGACTAGATAATGCCTCCAAAGCAGCTGATGTGAGCCATCTCTTTATTGTTCTCCGTCCCGACCTCTTTATGAGCCTCGAGGATTTCAAGAGGAGAATGAATCATCTTTACCGCAGGGTTGTGGGTTCGGCGACGTTGGATGGCGTCGATCGAATCTATTACCCTGGGGAAACCGAGCATCTCACGAAGAACGCATGAAAACGGGGATACCATATGCGAAGGTGGAAGTGGATATACTGAATCGATGCGCGGAGGAAGCAGGCGTGGATAAGCTTGTAGTTACGCATTCCGAATAACAATCAAGGCTGTTCCTTGATTCTGGTAGTAATTCTGGACCATATATCTCTGATTGTTGATATGTACCGGTATATAGCTGCTAATACTCATCTCCTTGCAAGCAGGAACAAATTCAGTCTCTTTCCTCTGCCTGGTTTAGATCGATAGAGCCAGAGAAAGAAAATAGATGGTTTCTACTTCTTGGACAGGCATGATGTACAAGGTACCGTGCCGTCGATACTCCAAGATTAGCTGATGCAACTGACGAGAAGTGTCTTTATCAAGTGATAGAAGAAGCAGTGCGAATCATTTCATATTCATTATACAGCAAAAAGCACTATAATGGAATCACAGTAACACGCTGGTGTTCCACAGGTTTTCAACGAGTTTCGTGACTTTGATACAAATTAGAATCGAAAACTGGGTATTAGGCATTCCAATGGTACGAGCGAGCGATCTGTAACCCCGACTCTCCCAATATCAACGAGACTATTAGAAGCAAAAAGGTGCAAGCAAATTCATTATAAACCGATCGAAATCGAGCAGAGTCCAATCTCAAACCAGCAACTCAAACACTTCTAGAAGAATATTCTTCTTGATCTTGGGCGGTCTCTTCGAAAGACCCATGAGACTAGACACCGCAATCTGCGCACTGCGAATACTATACTCCATACTGAATGTGGTATCCTCTGGAATCTCGCAGTACTGACCGATAAACGCAACGTTCGTCGTATCATGTGGAATCACATCGGGTCGATCGGAATGAGACCGTGTCAGCAGTGCCGAAGTAGCCAGCGGCATGAGACATGGAATCGTAATAGCGGTCGAGAGGAGAGGCTCGAGCGGGAAATTGAGATGGGAGAGCAGTTCGACGAGAATCTCCTCGCCGGAACATTGCACCATTGGCTTCTTGACAAAGGTCCCGTTCTCTCCGGGCGTAAGAGCGTATCCCCAAAGTACGTGCACGTCTGCTGGTTGGGTTGAGAGAACCGGTTGATGAGGAACGCTGATGCTCATTCCCCATGGACTATCAGCAATGGAGAGCAGGGCCCCCGTTCCCGGCTTGTCATGGGTGAGTTTGCTGTAATGTTGCATGAACTCCGACTTGTGAAGAGTAACCGTGAATGTCTCGAGCTTGGACTCTCCCATGCGCGTGCAGAAAGCTGAAGGGTTGCCAAACTTGAGCGACTGTTGTGCTAATTTGGACCAAAGTGACCAATCTCCATTCACGAGGTCTGTAGCCAAGTTCGAAAGAGGTGGAGGAGGGCCCAGGTTTGATCCAATCTGCATTCCAGAGACCATTGAACCTAGCGTGACGATGACGATGTCCACTGGGTCCACCGTAATAAGACACTCTTTCTCTTCTTCCAGCATCAGAATCTCAGAAATGGTCGTCGGGTCGCTGTCCGGGTACGTCTTGAGGTCTGTTACCGTGGCATGGAACCGGAAGTCGACGCCCTGGTTTTTCAGATATGTAGTGATGGGCAGGATGATGGACTCGAAGAGCGTGTATTGGGTTCTGTCGAGAGCCCTAACATCGTTGAGGTTATGAATCTCTGGGAGATATTTACAAAGCCGTCTACGAAACTCGGCGGCACTGTGCCACGGTTGAAGCACGAAACTAGGAAGCACAATTAGTAGCCTCCTGACAGGCGATGTACGCATGAGTGGACGATGCTCACGTTGTGGACCACAGAGTCCAGAAGGTGGACTGAAAGAACGATACATCGAAGACATCTTGAATACGCTTTGACTCAAGCGCCTTGTCGCTTTCCAGGATGAGTGTAATGAGATCCCTTCGATGTTTCATCCCAATGTGCAACTTGGTCATGTCGACTTTGACAGGACCAGTCTCGCCACGCTTGATCGCCCCCGTCGAGGCCTTGTTCATAGGTCTCTCATACGCTTCATAATCCCTGGCCACATCCAATAGCGACTTCTCCGGGTGCTGTGGGCTTGGAACCAGAGACAGCAACTCTTCAACGCAAGCCTCGTGGAAGTACGGCAGGCTGCCCGTGTGAAGAATGTATCCGTCCACTGCACTCCCAGATGTTTGCATACCTCCCCCGGAGCCATGGTGGATGTCAAGAATATGGATCTGATCTGCTGGCACTTTGGCATCTTCGATCAGATGCACTGCAGCTGCAAGGGAGGCAATGCCACTGCCAATCAACCAGGCCTGGACGTTTTGAGGGTCACGATGCGCCATTTTGTGTCAATTGGATGAGAGGTCAATGGGGAATACCGGAGCGTTTATATAGATGCATTGGGAAGATACAGCTATGAGCCTTACACGGTCTGGGAGCGGGATGTTGTTCGCCTTTGCGCATGACGCGATGTGAAATCGAATGATCTCTCTATGGTTAAAACAACTGCCATGGACTTGGGCAACTGTCTACGGATCTTCACATCATGCCATCCGTCTCCGCATGTCAAGATATACCGCTTGAACCTTGATCTCGTAGAAAAAGCTGGTCATGAATGAGCATTAGCGAAGTAGTCAGGCCACATTCTTTTCTAATACTCGACACTACAAGAATGATTGGCCTGCTTCGATCGTCCTGCCTTGTCAGCCTCGGCCGTCATGCGGTTGTACGAGGAACGTGGACAAGGTTTGCAAATCAGGCCACTCAGTCCCTCGACGTTCTGGCCGCAATCAAATATGAACACATTGATTACTCTATCGCCAAATGCTATCGTTAGAATGACGACCGAGAAACCTCCTGCGATGGACTGACCAATGTATTGATTCAGTCGCCAAATCTTCGTCTTTTTTCTGACGGTCTTGGTATTCCGATGGCGGGAAATGGTGGTGGGATGTCTTTCACCTATATGACACTACTGTATAAGGGTTACGGCCATTTAATTGTATGTATACATGTCGTGAGATATCTAGCCTTGCCTTTTCTAGGTACAGTACAGGAAGCATCTGAGGCTCTTGATCTCTGCAACTTGACATCATCCTATCAGGGAGAGCAACCGATCACGTTCATGAACGGGGCTCTGAATCACTGAAGCTTGCACGTCTTCCGGGCTTCGGATCAGTGTCGTGGATACAGGATGTTTTATTCCATTGCGAGATCCTCCTTATCCACTGTATCTCTGCTGCATGGAGGCAAAGAGTGCGTTACGATTTCGCCACGGCTCAAGTGATATGCACAGACAGTTAGGAGTAAATTGAAAGGACCCTCGAGTCCAGTAACAATAACAGCAAAAAATCTGTCAATTTAGTCTCCGATAGGTGCGCGATGCTATAGACAAACCCACCAACTCCGATAATGCTGGCCAGCCGTTCACTAGTTGCTGTGCACAATATACCAGATGACTCGAATATCCTCATAGAACAACCTTATCCACCCTGATGCAGCTGCCTTTCCGCCTGTAGGCTCCCACACCTTTTGGCATTGGAGATGGCGGCGACATTGGAGATGGCGGAACCATCGTCTCGTCATTCTTCCACGGATAGAACAACGCTTTGAAGTCGTGCACGACTCTTCCGTCAATATTGTCAAAGCTGTCTTTGTCGTCCCCATCGACTTTGACATTCTGCAGAAGATACTGGATCTGCTGCGGGCTGAGGCCGTGGGCGTCGATCACGTTTCTGTCAGCGCCGAAGGTGCGAAGGACTCCATCTCGACCGAGCACTATGCACCCATCGGGATCAGAGCGCATCTTTTTGAAGATTTCTCGAAGCTCAACCTTCACACTCTCCGTAACCACGGCGGGGGCGTCGGTCGGACTTTTGACGTCCATCTTATCCATCTATCGGTACATGATTAGAAGCATATCTGAATCGTGGCATCGCGACGGGACTGACTGACAGGAGAAACCAGACTGAACATATTGCCTAATGGAGGCACCTAATCATGAAGATATGGCGAAAATGTCGTACCGCGATCAGCAGTCATGGGAGAGACATGTTTGCTTGCTCCACGAGCCCCATATATATCCCTGCAGTTTTCCCTCCACAAGAACCTGGCAGAGCCAACGCCAGTTGTTGGCAGATGACAGGAATTACCTGCCACGATTGGCTGGCACATTTGGAGATGATCCATCCGAGGCTTTCATGAGGAGTCTGTGAGTTTCTCTCCGTCAAAAGATATTCTCTGGAATGGGAAAAGCCGTGAATCTGTAGTCTTCGACGTCATTCCGTTCAGTAATGATTACTTCATGTTAAAAGCCACAGACAGGGACCTGTGTCTTCGCTCCCATATACGGTGTGAATGCTGCTTTTATGGTCTCTGTCTGGAATTTTCTTGTTAAATTTATTTACGAGTTAATGTGAAATCTGATCAGCAGATCTCATGGCGATCCCGCTGAGTTCAGATGATATAACGGTAGAGCAGCTGCTATTTCCTTAACATCATCCAATCATAGTAGACCCTTCTGTAGAGAACGATCTACACTTCTACGAGACTGTGGACGACATGATAGCGCCTCCTGTACAATGTATGTCCTTGTATATGCCCTGCCTTGAGAGACGCGTGAATCATATACATGCTACAACGATTGAAGACGGCCATTTCGAGTTGGTCCCGATAGAGTGGCATCTCAAAGGTGCTACTAATGCTACTAAATCAGTCCGGGGGATCCAAAAAATGTCTCTCGCAATAGAACAAGGTTATATATATACAAAAGTATCGACAAGTCACTTCGCAGAGCCAACGGTTAAAAACTACCTCTGATCATTCCGTAGACTCGCTCTGCATGAAGAGCATCATATGTCAGTATAACCAGGAAACCCCAGATCCACCTTCGAATCCATCATCATCCATCCCCATGCCCTCCCAGCTTCACCCCATAACAATCCGTACGGGTCATCCCCTGGTACGAAGCGACCATTCTTGATTCCCTCCTGAATTTGCTCGTGAGTGGCATGCGCCATGAAATGTTCTCGTTGCGCCCAATCCTCCAGCGCCAGCACATTCCCCACGATGCCATGGCAGAGATTGGGTTCTTTTCGTAGCAGACCTTTCTTCCAGATTTCCTCGCGACTGCGTGTAATAGCCACATCAATCCGTCTTTGAAGACTGGGGCGCACACAAGGTCGTATCTTAAGCAGCGAGATGACAAAACCAGGAGATCCATGACAGAATTGCACGAGGTCGGATGATGCCCGCTTCGGATCATCCGTAGTAGGCCAGTGGCCATCCTGCGCCTGAAGATCCAATTGCTCGGAGACCAAGCGCTCAACGACCGGATCCTGCCCCATCGTGGGTTCACACAGGACCAGCTGCGTCAGGATCCCGATCACCCCATGCGCTGCTCCAATGTACCTTTTCCCGTGGAATTGCCA
Source organism: Evansstolkia leycettana (assembly GCA_000787455.1). Classification (NCBI taxonomy): domain Eukaryota; kingdom Fungi; phylum Ascomycota; class Eurotiomycetes; order Eurotiales; family Aspergillaceae; genus Evansstolkia; species Evansstolkia leycettana. The sequence continues at coordinate 31,895 of JSYV01000712.1, read as the reverse complement.
CGGAATCGAATGCAGGATATGTGCTATCAGAGGTTTCATGCACGCCTGCATGCGCTCGCGAGCAGACGGCACCCACTGGCGAACGAGTCGGAGCAGAGCGAGTGTGCCTGCTCGACCGTACAGATACTCATTGACATCGTCAGGGCAGTCGAAATGGTTCTTGACGGCATCCTCAAGTTTGTCGATATACGCTGCGTCATTGCTGGCAGCTGCCTTGACGGCGTTGTAGGCGAGGTACTCGTTCATGATCCCCCATCCATGGAGTCCAGACGGCGAAGCGAGGGATTCTGAGCCACAGTTCAGATAATCGTCGCACCATTCCTGCGCAGATCTGCCTTCTATATGCAAATCGGGATGTGTTCGAGATAGCCAGAGGAAGAGGTATGCCACGGATGTGGGACCCGAGAAGAGCCCCTTGGGTTTGTTTCTGAGACGTGGAGGACATTCTCGAACAATCCTTGTCAGCGAGATTACCAGTTGAGAGCGCGGATTTGGCACTCTCCGAAGCGGCTCAGTGACATTGGGAATGTATCGCGATTCTTTCATGTTGGAATTTGGCGTGGGGAGATATGGTCTGCGACGGTTGATGAGCAGATTCACTGACTTGGTTGGCCATCTTTTTGAAAGCTATCATAATGCGTCATAATCGCCCTTCACATAGTTCCGGGGATAACTCACTTCTTGACAGCCAATGAGTAGGCGGCGATTCAGACTATGAACCTATGAACCAGCGCTTTCACACCGAAAGCTGCAAATTATAAATAGTCGATGTCACTCTGCTGCCAAATAGCTGTAAACTCCGCATAGAAATCCGTTTTCCTCATTTTTAGTAAGTTACCAATCTTTTCAATCTTTCCAGCCCTGTGGCCGTCGTTGAAGGTCTCTGGCTAGCGAGGGCATCCGCGGACCACGAGTGGTCGCATTGTAACCATTGATTTGAAAGTTTGGAGAAGGATCGGGCCTCCAGCGATCGCCGTACCATGGAGTAGCGCTAGGAGGAGAGAAAGCCATCCGGAGATTGGACTCGTGGTTTGCCTCAATGTTGCATAGTATTATGCAGTCAGCACTATCACCAAGAACCGCGACGGGAATTGGCTGTGGACTGCTATTTGAAAAGTAGAATCCAGTCAGTCATCATTCTACGTGCTCTAGTACTGAAATTATGCCGAGTCCCGACTATTCACAAACTCCATTGTTAAATGCAAAGTATAGGGAGCTACACCGGTCTGTGGTGACCGCAAAGTCAATCGACCCTGTTGGACTCATATTCAATCTGGATACTCATGATTGCCCGACACGGGGCACTTTTACTGGAATTTAGGTTCATGCCGTGCCGAATCCCTTGACGAGAATCAGGACGAAAGCCAAGAAAGGTTCTCCAGCTCTGGATCTGACGATGTATATATACTGGGTCAGATCTCGGACAGAATGCCGATGTCTCACTTCCAGCTTCCAGTCACAGGGACCAACACCATTCTATTATTTATATACACTGAGAATATGAAGTAGAACAAATGGCTTCAAGCTAACCATCGTAATCATGACTGACATGGCAAAATTGCCTGTGAGGTCGGAGGCCTCAGCGGTCTCTGATCATCGGGAGCTCGCCGACGATGATCCAAAGAATCCCGTCAATTTCTCGCGAGTAAGTCAAGAGACAGGGTTCAATTGGCGTTTTGAAGCTGTCGAGACAGAAATCGTCTAGCTAATCCCCGACTGATCCGTGTTTCAATGTAGATACGGAAATGGCACATCGTCAGCGTGGGCATCATCTCGACCTTCAACGGCTGCTTGGGATCCTCGCTGCCTTCAGGGGCACATTCAGAGATCACCAAATCCTTCCGTCTCACATCGGAGACCTCGTTCGTTCTCCTCAACTCTCTCTACCTCGTCGGCTTCACAATTGGACCTCTGATCTTCGGTCCGATGAGCGAATACTTCGGTCGACGACCCGTCATCATCGGCACGTACATCGGGTACACCATCTTCACAATGGCATGCGCGCTGGCTCCAAATTATCCTGCGCTTTTGCTATTTCGGCTGCTTGGTGGGCTGAACGCCGCTGCGCCCAATGCTGTTGTCAGCGGACTGTATGCGGATATATACAACAACCCCAAGGCGCGAGGCACTGCCATGGCTCTGTTTATGGTTATGGTTCCTCTCGGTCCGACCTGTGGACCTATCATCTCCGGGTTTGTCGCTTTGGTGTCGTGGCGATGGGTGTTCTGGGTTGCCTTGATGATTGCCGGCGCTGGATTACCTGTCATCCTCGTCCTTCCGGAGACTTATGCGCCGGTGTTGGTGCGTCGTCGGCGCAAAATATCCGGTACCATGTCCCATCCAGACTCCGGGAGTGAGAAGAAGAAGCAATTGGTGAAGGGCAAGATGGTCAGGGTATTCGCTCGTCCTTTTGTGATGACGGTTCAGGAACCCATTCTTCTCCTCACTTCGCTCTATACTGCTTTGATCTATGCGATCTTTTACCTGTTCTTCGAGGCGTATCCTATAGTATTCCAGGGTGAGAAGGATCTAAGAGTAGGCGCATGGTTGAAACGCGAGCTGACGAGGCAACAGGACTATACGGCATGACCCCTGGTGTTGCGGCTCTGGGCTTTATTCCAAGTAGGTCAAACGATTGCCGGACCCTACGACGGTAGTAGTATTGATAATGTTGACTGCTGTTCAGTGATGATCGGTCCAGGCGTCGCCTTCCTCATATTCGTCTCCTACGGTTCATTCCACGCCAAAGCCTTGTCCGCAGGCAAGCCATGGGCATCTGTCGAGGAATTTCGCCGATTACCACTAGGATGCGTGGGCGGGCCACTGCAAGTCTCCTTGGAAGCCACGACCAAACCATGATGCATTTTTTCCGGACACCCTCAAGCTAATAAATGTCTCCATGTATACAGGATCGTCATCGCCCTCTTCTGGCTAGGCTGGTCGTCCTACCGATCCATCCATCCCATCATCCCCATGATCGCGGGGTTATGGTTCGGGGCCGGATACCAACTGATCTTCATGGCCATGCTGAACTACCTCACGGACGCATATAAGCAGAATTCGGCATCCGCAATTGCTGCAGCGAGCACCATTCGCTCTGCTGCGGCGGTTTGTCTTCCCCTCGCCACGAACGCCATGTATGGGAATCTGGGTATTCATTGGGCGACCTCGCTGTTAGGGTTCCTTGCGCTGGGTATGGCGGTCATTCCGTTCGTTTTTATCAAGTACGGAGCATGGATACGGAGGCATAGCCGGTTTTGTCGGAGGGCGATGGAGGAGGAGGAGGCGAGGAAGCAGAGCAGCCGAGTTTGATTCTTCGGCTTTACAAGATCCTCTGGATCGAACTCGAAAAAACTATCTGTCAATGCCTTTGTAACCGGATTGGGGCAGAAAAGAGCTGGAGCGACATTCTTCATCATGTCGTGCTCGCACTGCCTCAGCCAAAGCATTTTCCGGGAGTAGCGGAGTCATTCATGGTTGATAGACTGAAGAATAAATAATGTGAATAGCATCATCTAGAAGAGGTTCAACACGACGTGTTCTATTGATTGGGACTTGAGAGCAGGCAGAGAGATTGGAAAAACGCGACTTGTGAAACATATGAACTGAATTCTTGACCTGTATGCTCTGTTCTCCTTGGTGGCTGACTCGTCTTCAAAACAAGTGTCTCTGCATATATCCCTGATAACAAAGTCTCGGATATTCCCAGCCATCCGCGGATCTTGATCTCAGTAGAACTGTCCCCTTGGAGTAAGATCAAGACCAAGAAGTCCCGACTCAACAATCGTCTTCCCAAACGTTTCCCTCGCGTAAGTTGCGACCATATCAGCGCCTGAAGTCATCAGCCAGCAAGGTCACAACCCATATCCGCAGAAAGAAGAAACAAGGGATAAACGACGACAAATGCTGAAAAAAAGAAATCATCCATCTACGACAGGGAAAAACTCACCCGCATAAGCACCACCAGCCGTCCAAAACTTCCCATCGACCACCCACCTCTGATCGAGCCACTCCACCTCCGGATAAAGCTTCTTCGCCAACGGCAACACTCCCCGATTAGCAGTGGCTTTCTTGCCATTCAACACGCCCGAAGAAGCAAGCCACAACGAGCCCGTGCAAGTGGTCAACACCGTCTTGGTCCTGGGCACGGCTTCACGCATGAACCGATCCGCTTGAGGCGGGCGATGAGTGAGCAGCGGACCGCCGATGAGAAGAATGTCCAGATCGCGCGGACAGTCGTCGTATGTGGTGGTTGGGACGAAATGGACCGAGGGCGTCATGAACGCCGGCTCGAGGGTGGTTGCGATGAAGTGGAATGTGATGTCGTGAGACTCGGCGAGGAGTTGTCCTGCTCTGGCGGGATCGTCGAGAAACTGGGTGAAGGCTTTGATGAAGTCGGTGGAGACGCTGCCTAAGATATCCATGCATGCAACATCGGAGAATTGGACATTCTCGAGCATGACGCCGACTTGGAGAGGAGCCATTGCGTTGGTTCTGGTGTGGGGAATGGCCGCGCAATTGAGTTGATGGCTAGAATGATGCTGAATGAATATAGGAGGATGTTTGGATCTGTTTTCAATATATATATATTCTTATTTATGCTTTATGTTTCAGTGTCGGTGACAGAGACTGCTAAGGTGTCTATTTGTTGCTGCCTAACGACACTGAGACGCTGGAAGAAGAACTTTGAATGCCTCTTCGAGAATTGCGAGTAAGCATTTTTGAGCATATTATCATTAGCTTAGCCTTGCAGTAGACGCATCAAGAACAGCAAGAATGAGGGGGTTCTTGATACTGGACCGTATCATGCTGGTCATTGTGGCGGAATATCAACGATTCAAATCGCTGGCTCGATGCACGCCATGTTCCGAGATCCCATCTTCAATAAGGTCACGGTGCGAGTATTTACCTCGAAGATTGACTGTTGCCTAGCACAATTTGTCATGTTCGGTCTTTGCAAGTCTGCGTGGCATCGAGATGGCAGGCCGAAGACAATCCGATGGACCAGACACCGTCAATGGACTTGGAAATTTGCAAGTCATCTATGCAATCACACACACTGAGACTGAGACGAAAGGTCTATTAACAGGAAGGCTAATAAGGCAAGCCTGTTGACTTATATCGAGCACTTGTCTACTGAATAATGACATAACAGTAGGCACATCCCATATCAGTCTCAATTTATATACCTAAACCGCATTACCCCTGCATCTTCCAAGTTCAACTGCATACATCTTCAGGTGGATTCTCTCCATTCTCCTCCTTTGAGATATCCTCATCCATGAGACGAGTCACTCGCTGGCAATATTTCTATCTCCAGGTATCGTTCTCCGTCACCGCCGTCTCACCACAGACCGCGGGCACCGTATAGGATCGATTAGGATCGCTTTCCCACACGATGCTACCATCGCTCTCGATCCGGATATACTTGTACTCAAACGATTCACCCGCAGGCAAGTCGATCGTCACATACCACAGAGGGTTACTGCTAGTGTACTGGCTCGCGCTCAAAGGAACAGCGTTATTTGTGTCCCAGTTTCCGAGCTCGGATATCGAGCCGGCGATCTTGATGTTCTCGCCGTAGTACGTCGTCGCGATCAAATCAAACGTCACGGCAACAGACGTGGGAGTGCTGCATGCGGTCGATGATGTTGTCGTACTGGGAGTTGAAGTCCCGCTCGTGATCGAAGAAGTGGTGGTGGTTGCAGAGCCGGACCCGCTGGTCAGAGTAGCGGGCCAGGCGGTATTGGTTGCAGTGCTGTATGTGCCGGTAGCAGAGGTTGCAGAGCAGACAGATGGAACGCTGTTGGCGGTAGTCTCACCCCATGAAGCAGGGACGATAGAGTTGCGACGCAGATGGGCTGTCAGCAAGGCGGCGTACGACCAGGTGAGATCGCGAGCAGAGAGCTCAGTGCCATCTGACTTGGAGAATTGCTCAGACAGGCTGCCGTTGGTCATAGCATGGGTTTCCTTTAGACGTGTCAGATAACCATCCAGGGATTACAATTCCAAGAGGAGAAAAAAAGGAGCATACCACAATGCTCATATATCCATCTGCATAGGTCTTGGCGGCACTGACAATGGACGAGAACACCGTACTGGAAGACGAATACGTCCCAGTCGCTGCGGAAGGGTACAGATCTTGGAAGAACGCCAACGAGATACTCGTGATCGTGATCGATCCAATGCGATTCCACTGATAGATCGCATCATACAGCTGTTCAGCGGCAGCCAGCGTGCAGATGAACCAAGGGTTGCCGTTATAGTAAGAATCCTCAGGATAGCGTCCCACAGCCACAGCCGTGCCTTCACTGATCCCCGAATTGATCGTGTAGATCGACCGGAAAGAGTCCGTGACGACCTTATGATTGGCGAGAGCACGAGAAGAGCAAGGCTGGAAGGTCGTGTCATCGCATCCCGCTGCCGGGTCAAACGTGTGGATGCTCCCGAGGAGGGTGTTGGCATCCTTGCCGGAGCGGCTGCTGCCAAAATTGGCAAGGATATATTCGCCGGTCCAAAAGCTTTGCAGGAAGCAGAGGATCTGAGGCGCTTGCGAATCGCAGTAGGGACAGGAGGTGCCGAGCTGGCTGGCAAAGGAGCTGCCTTCAACGAGGGCACGATGTTGGACAGCAAGGGTGAAGAAGGAGGAGCCACTAACCTCCTCCCAGAGTTCTGTGGTTGACGACCATTAACATAGGCTCTGGGGACCAGGATGAATCCAGATCGTTGTCAACTCACCATAACCGGTCTGATTCCAGTACTGGGCGAGGTACGAGAGATCGTTCCGCACGATGGGCCAGACAATGCTCGAAGCATAGGTTGAGTAGCCATTATCCTACGAGTGTGTTAGTAGTCCACGGTCAGTTCGGTGCGGTATCTCCTAGCGACGTACAATCAACCACTGGCCAAAAGCAATCAGAGCAGTAGCTCGCAGCGCAGGACCGTCACGCTGAGGCCGTCCCCAGGCGCCAGTGAAGGCGGTCTCGTCGACATTGAACTTGGGTTCGCCCAGGCCACCGCTGGAAAGAGAGCCAGAGGGGTTCGAGACTGTCTGGAGATACGCCTGCGCGTCGATGTACTGCTCGATCACGGTGAGCAGACTGGAGTTGCCGTTCTTGAAGAGGTCGATGAGGACCTTCATGGTCAGGGCAGCATCACGGGTCCAGGTATAGTAGTCTATGTTCGTACAACATTAACCAACTCTGCTTTCTTTCTCATTCAAATCCTCGATGTCGTCAACAAACTGATAAAGGATGTCACGTACAGTCTGGATTGCTAGTACTAGGACTAGCAATGACAATGCCCGGGCTCGCAGTCTGAGCATAGGCACCGCTCGAGCCAATATTGTTCAAGATGCCAGTAAGCGCGACAGAAGTTTCCGAAGCGAGCCACGAGTCCAAGCTGGTTGTTGCTCTGGGAAGCACAGGCTGTGGTGCAGCGACGACTGCCTGGCCAAAAGCGAGCGCACACAGCGCGGAGGCAAGACGTGCAGTCATGGTTTCAAACTCGACTTGTGAAGAAGAGAGCCCACTGATCGTCGATATTCTCGTTGAGCTGAATGACTCTCGACGGAGAAAAGCAGCGGGCCTTTTATATCTTCGTGTTCGTGAACTTTGTCGGCCGTTTGTCGGGGATCTCTGTCGATTGTCTCGCTTCTACAGATCAAAGGAAGACAGTCGGCCTCGCAAGGTCTTCCAAGACAGTCCTCTCCGCACAGGCTATTCTGCCTCCCAGTTGACTGTGCGTCGTCATGGCTGGCGCCCGGCAATGAGGGGATTCTGCACGGGACTCCACCGGCTCCAGGTCTGCAGAGAATAAGGTTGTTCTGGAATGCGTGCATTCGTAATCAAACTTGCTTCTGCACTCCGAGGCATCCTGGTAGCGAGTATCGGCAGGACGCAGCCAGATCGAACTTGCAGGACATGCAGGGCAATGTCGTCTGCCGGGCCAGTCAAAGATTCGAAGGAGATATCCAGAATGTAACCGAACTGAACATGGCCCGGAGGTAGTGTGCATTAGTCCAGGGTATCGAGGCCAATTAGGGGCCTGGATGGAACCAAACAATGCATATCATATTGACGCTGCTGGTCTCTTTCTCCGAAATGGTTTGTTTCTACCGATGACATGCCTTTCTAGAGACGCATCCCGTGTGGTTGCATGTATACACGACGATGCCGGATCTTCTAGCACAATTTCAAGGTTTGATGCACGCACTCCGTCGGGCACTGGTTGGAGAACCCCGCAGATTCGCCGTCCCCTGTTGATTGAAAGCGTGGATGAGACTAAAATCTCCGAAAGACCATTCCATCAAACCAATCATTCGCCTGGTTGAAGTCCGTCCCTGGCACTCCATCTCGGTTGACGTGGGAGTGCCGAGGCTGGTCCCTGCGCGATGGCATGCGAATGGCTGCAATTTCGAGAATCTGCACAATCTGCAATCCTTTCTCGAGCGAGAAGAAAACCATCTGCAGAAATGATGTGGGGCAGGCTGTTCAGCCACTTTTCTATGCTTAAAGTGACAGTTCCGAAGGAAAAAAAACTGCATCAAACCAGAAAACACCAAACACCCCGCATCTTGCAACACGCACGATGCTCGATTCTGCTCAACGGCCGACGCTACCAGGAGGGAGAGCTGGTAATTGATCAATGCGATAGAGGATCTACACGTATGGCCTAAAGGGACCCCTCGTAGCCTTGCGATGGAAAACGCACCGATGTAACCAATACCCTTCTTTATTCCACGAGTAAGAAAAATTTGTTCTGGATTCGCAAGCCATGTCGACAAAACCATCGTCATCCCTGCTCCACATGCACTGCGACGCTTCTGCGGTGCATAGAACTTGCAGCGGATCCCTTGTCCCTTGCGTGAATGGGCAAGCCAGTCGGACGAGCATCAGGATCGTCGTCCGCTCCTTCCTCCCTCCATGCATTGTAAAGTAGAAGAACGGAAGAGGCAACTGGAGGGGGAAAAGGTTTTTCATCGGGGTTGATGATCGACTTATCTCTTCCCCGCGTGGTCGAAAGGATGCGGAGATGCGTCCGGAGAATCATAAAACGACACAGATACAAAGGGACTGGGTTCATTTTCCAGAACATTCACCTCCTGGAATTGCAGGGCTTCGATAATCGTTCGAAGTTGCAGATTTTGTCTCGACCGTTCTGTTGCAAGTCCGCCACACGATGATGAAGAGAGGCGTCCTTGTCACGGTGCTGTGTCTGCTGAACCTGGCAGTTCATGCCTTGGCTCCAGCGGAATGGCGGAAACAGTCGATCTATTTCCTTCTCACGGATCGGTTTGGGCGGACGGACAACTCGACCACTGCCACCTGCAATGTGAGCGATCGGGTAAGTGAAGGCATCACAGTGAAGACTGCCTACGCAGGCCGTCGAAAGTATGATCAACCTGCTAAAGTCATCGATCCATAGGTATACTGCGGTGGTAGCTGGCAAGGCATCATCAACCATGTAAGATGAACGCAGCTGATCTTCTAACCGACGGGCGTCTGATCCTTTCCATAGCTCGACTACATCCAGGGCATGGGATTCACGGCCGTTTGGATCTCGCCGGTGACAGAACAACTGCCCCAAGACACCGGGGACGGAGCAGCATATCACGGCTATTGGCAGCAGAGGATGTAAGCCAGATCTCCATGGACGAAGACGCTTTGGTTCGTGGTCTAAAGACGCTTACGGGACTGCAGATACGAGCTCAATGCGAACTTCGGCACCGAAAGCGACTTGAAGGCTTTGGCGACAGCCCTCCATGACCGGGGAATGTATCTGATGCTCGATGTCGTGGCAAACCACATGGTGTGATCTCCTCTGTTCTTCGTGCGGTTCTCATTCTCATACTCTCGTTTCAGGGCTATGCAGGCGCCGGGAATACCGTGGACTACAGTGTCTTCGATCCATTCGACTCCTCGAGCTATTTCCACCCGTACTGTCTGATCTCAGACTACAGCAACCAGACCAATGTAGAGGACTGCTGGCTGGGAGATACTACGGTCTCCTTGCCTGATCTTAACACGACCGAAACTGCGGTGCAGAATATCTGGTATAACTGGGTGGCTGGCCTGGTTGCCAACTACTCGGGTGAGTTGCATCGCTTCCTCTGCATTTGATCTGTCGCTAAGACGAGACTTCTTAAGTTGACGGCCTCCGCATCGACACTGTCAAGCACGTCCAGAAGCCCTTCTGGCCCGGCTACAACAAAGCAGCTGGTGTGTACTGCGTCGGCGAGGTGCTGAATGGTGACCCATCCTATACGTGTGACTACCAGAACTATCTGGACGCGGTGTTGAACTACCCCATGTGAGTCCTTGCTTGATTCTGAACATGGCCCTCGGTACTGATACATATGCTTCGACAGCTACTTCCAACTTCTATATGCATTCGAATCATCCAGCGGCAGTATCGCCAATCTCTACAACATGATCAACTCCGTGGCGTCGGTCTGTGTCGATCCGACGCTATTAGGGAACTTTATTGAGAACCATGACAACCCTCGTTTTGCCTAGTACGTTTACAATCGAAGACTGTGTGGCCTGGTGACCGCTATTGACCTCGTCCAGTTATACGAGCGATTACTCCCAGGCCAAGAATGTGATCGCGTATATCTTCCTGGCTGACGGCATCCCGATCGTCTACGCCGGCCAGGAACAGCATTATAGCGGTGGGAATGACCCGTATAACCGCGAGGCCACCTGGTTATCGGGGTACTCAACCTCTGCCGAGCTCTACACATTCATCGCCACGACGAACCAGATTCGCAAGCTGGCCATATCCCGGGACTCGAACTATCTGACGTCCAGGGTAAGTCCTGCCACGGCACATGTTCCATCCACAGAAGGGTCCTTACTTATTGTGGCATAGAACAACCCCTTCTACTACGACAGCAACACTCTAGCCATGCGCAAAGGCTCCAGTGGCTCCCAAGTCATCACCGTCCTATCCAACCTGGGCTCCTCCGGGAGCTCATACACCCTGACGCTCAGCAACACGGGCTATTCGTCCGGAACCTCCCTGACGGAACTCCACACATGCACCTCTGTCACAGTCGATTCAAGCGGCAACATCGCCGTGCCAATGGCATCTGGCAGTCCTCGCGTGCTGGTCCCCTCATCCTGGATCAACGGCAGTGGGCTCTGCAGTGGATCCGGTACGACGGGCTGCACAGCGGCAACCTCCGTCCCGGTGCTGTTTGAGGAAACCGTCACTACAACGTATGGCGAGAACATATTCATCAGCGGATCGATCAGCCAGCTCGGAGACTGGGACACGAGCCAGGCAGTCGCGCTGTCGGCGTCGCAGTATACCGCGTCGGATCCGTTGTGGGAGGTGACGATCGACTTGCCCGTGGGGACATCGTTCGAGTACAAGTTCATCAAGGTGGAGCCGAGTGGTACTGTGGTGTGGGAGAGTGATCCGAATAGGCAGTATACGGTGCCCACGGCGTGTACGGGGACGACTGAGACGGTGGTTGCGACGTGGAGATGAGGGACGGTCCGGAGATGCCGTTGCGCAGGTTGATTATGGTCATTGGTTGTAGGATATCTCCAACGAGGTATATTAATACTAATTCATGCTGGGCATGGGTCAACGGTGTGTTATGACTGGGAATCACTAGGATGACCGTCTGGCTTGATGTGCACATATCATCACGTATTCCATTGACAATGATAATACTCTTAGTACACTCCCACGAGGCTTTTGCATGCTTATGTTTGAAATTTAAAATTTCAAATTCTGTCGTATTAATGGCAATATATATAGCTGGCCATACATATCATGATGCTTGCCAATCATCATCATCATTATTATAATCGTCACATCATCAGTCTTCATCCAACCCATCTAAATATGGAACGAGGCAACATTCTCCACGATAAAATTATACGCATCGCTCCTAAAATCATCCTTCAACAAAGCCGCCTGATCGCTGAAGAAATTCATCAGATTGTTCCCCTGGCTCCACTGAGGCCAATTCATATACCCTCCCGCCGTGTTCGGATCGAGGTAATACACGAACGAGAAATAATACGAGTGGATCGCCTGCGAGGCATAATTCGGCAAGATCCCATAGAAGACTTGCAGGATATCGCTCCCATGGAACGTCCCGAGGATAGGCGTGCCATAGTCGTACGAAGCCAGGTACGACCACGACGGAACGTCCGGTTTCACCTGCGCAGCGTACGAGAGGAACGCTCTTCTCGTCAAGATGAAGGTCAAGTCGCCGAGGATGGCGGCGAGACGCTTGTACTGCGGGTACCAGTTGTTCAAGGAGCCGGTGCGGAAGGGGGATCCGTCGGTGGTTGTGTTGGGGTATGCTGCGATGAGGTCCTGGATCTGGGTCAACGAGGCGTCGTAGAAGAAGATCTGTTTGAGATAGGAGGCGAGCTGGGCGGTGGTGGAGATGTTGGATTGGAAGAGGGCGAAGATCGTCCCTTCGTCTTCTTGGTCACCGATGATGAAGGGGACGGAGGCGTATCTGCCTGACTTGACGAGGTCGTCGGGCGAGTCGGTGAGGACCGTTCCGTCCGGACGGGGCAGATACGACAACGCGACGGAATTGTAGCCCAGGATTCCGGGCACGGAGTTCGCCGCGTTGAGGAACGTCGTGTAGTCGACGCCGCGGAGGCAGGCCAGCGTGTCGCTTGCGCCAGCGCATCCGGCGGCCGCGACGACGGTGTCGTAGACGGCCTGGCCTTTGGCGCAGTCAACGGGGTCGGCCGGGACAATGCTGCCGGAGTCCATGATGGCGGCGCGGAACAGCGGCGAGCCCTTGTAGGTAATGTTGCCGTCGTAGAGAGCCATCTGGTCGAAGACCGAGATCGAGCCCGCTGACTCGCCCCAGATCGTCACTTTGGACGGGTCGCCGCCAAACGCTGCAATGTTATCGGCCACCCACTGCAGGGCTAGGCGCTGGTCCAGCAGGCCCAGATTCGCGGACCCGTCGGCCAGGATCTCCTTGCCAGGCATGAAACCGAAGGCTCCTATGCGGTAATTCACCGCCACGAAAATAACGGGCATGTTCATCGCGACGGAATCAGCCACGAGGGAGGCCCCGTCGTACATTTGGGTCGAACCCAGCTCGAACCCACCGCCGTAGATCCAGAACAGGACGGGCAACCCGGCCCCGGAGGTGGTTCCTGCCGGTCGATTGATGTTCAGCGTGAGGCAATCCTCGCCGGCGTTCGTGATCGTCTGAAAGAGAGGGATATCCAGTGTTTCGCCGAGCAGGGACGTGACGATGTTGCTGGGGTTGGTGGAGAAGTAGAACTGCGGGCATGCCTCTGCAGTCCCCGTGGCGTGAACGGTTCCAAGAGACGTTTCGATTGCCTGGGGCGGTTTCAACCGCAGGGATGCTGTCGGAGGCTGCGCAAAGGGGATGCCATTGAAGGACTCAACGCCAGACCCGGCAGATCCGATGATGGTAGCCGATGGCGAAGCAATGGTCACAGTGGGTGACGACGCTCTTTTGGCCGGAGCAGCCCAGATCGCTGCAGGTAGAGCGGCAGACAAAAATAGGATGGAGAGAAGCTTCATGGTGTTGTTGGCCAAGCCTTTGCCCTGGTTGAACACTGGCAGTATGATCGACGACCGTTCTGGAGGTCATAAGCACCTGGACTCCTTGCGGAGAGATGATGTTGCGACAGAACAGGGAGAGCTTATATCTTCATCTCTCAATCCCATCATGCCCGTCGACTCCGACTGGCGGAACTACCAGATCTCAGAGACATGTGTCTCCTCGGTTCGTGAATCGAAGAGCTGCGTGTGAGTTGATATTCTCGCAACTATCTCTGCAAGAGCTGTCTACATTCAAAGCGCCCCGCATTCGGACGAGCAAGAATTCGTATCCGAACCCGTTAGAGCGCGCATGCACTCGTTGCCTCTTAACTGGAAGGGGATAGATGGCCGTTGGGCATGAAGAAGGATGGGATGACCGGTGTCGAGGATAGGCGGACTGACCGTTAGGATTGGGACAGCAGGGAAATCAGCCTGCATGATGCGGGGGCAGGTGAGGACCAAGATTGATAGTACCGCGGGCTAGCGAATAGACTTCTGGAAGTGGACTAAATCCATCACGGTGATCATGTATAGAAGTGATTTGATCGAACAGAGGTTGTTACAACTGCAAAGGTTGTTCCTGACTATCATCATCGGACACGAAAGCCATCACACGCGATTCGCATCGATCGTCAGGATAAGTACCTCCCGTAGATGGATGAGAAGTGATCACGGAGCCAAGTGAGGTCCTGGCCTTGATCGAGTCGAATCGCCAGTTACCCTGATCGTCAGTCGAAAGAGAACTCGGTTGGAATTGCGGTCTGCGGAGATCCTGACCGATCAGTCGAGTCACTTACCCAATGAGCCATGAAAGCGAGATTGTATGCAGCGTCCGGTCTTCTCAGGCACATGAACATCTCGTTCATCTACCGAGGTGAATGATGTGATGGAGGGGGGCGAGACGCATTTCCTTCGGAGAAATGATTCACTCGTCACCAGTTTGAGAGTCAAGAAATGACTCGACAGGTTGAGGCCCGTAGAACCGGCGGGTCAGCAGAGGGCCACTCGGCTGGAAGCAATAGAACGAAGGAGACCAGGATAGGTAAAGTAGCGTCTTTGGACGTCGTTGTTATTGGACTGGATTGCTGGACAGGGCGATATGCGTGTTGCAGCGTGCGAGACGACCCCGCTTCCCCACGGGGAGGATCTTTGTGGGTTGCATCTGAAGAAGAAGACATTTGTATTGGAAAGTGATATCCCTGTCTGCAAAGGTCACGCGAGTACTATCCATATCATGCACTGGAGACATATCTCCAGTGCAGTGCATGTTACTCGGGTGGCCTTTATCTTCGTTGCGACAGGAGAACTGCAAAGGAAGAAAAGAAAAAGGAAATCAACACATTGACTTACGAACTTGACGTCACTCGTTCTGAAGAAACACAACAATAAACAACTGTGAAATGTCCACCAATCGCTTCAGAGTGGCAGACGCTTAGCGAAGAGATCCCTGAAGCCGCAGTTGAATACCTCGGGATAGACAGATTAGGTCTTTTGGACCCTTAATAGGTATGACAGGTAGTATCACAAAAGTAATAATAATATATCGTCAAAGGTGATTCATCACTTACGGTGTAGTTTACTGTGCCCACTGATGAATATGAATAATCGCACAACACATTCTGAAATGAACCATCTTCAGTTCAAGACGAATGGCGGGTATTTCAACAAGTCCACTGTATTATTATATACGGAGTGAAGCATTGCTGTCAATTTGACACTTTACTAATACAACTGTATCCAAGTAGTTAAGATGAAGCGATAAAGAAGACTCCATAATTATCTAGAACTAACGGCCTGGCAGAGTGCATTTAGCGTTGATCATCTTGCACTCTTGCTCTTCTCCAGGGATGGGCATGCAGGATCCTCGCTGAATAGTAATTAGAGCTAAGCATATCCTGAACATCATTTGTGATTATAATTTGGTAGACATGGTCCGCAGGAGTTGATTGAGATCCACTTCCCCATGAACTACTAGTCCTGCTGAAATTAACCGATAGGACGGAGTACGTGCTTCAAATCAATCCAGCACAGTATTCTTACTGCGGGGATTCAACCAGGCGAAGCGACCTGATCGTCTGTCGGTGCCAATTCCGCCACGAGATCATGATTCGCAGCCAGGACTACCTCTTCAGCCGATCAATTGTCAGAACTGTCTAAGCAACAGCGTCATCCGAAAGCAGCGAAACGAACCGGTGGTTCTTCCAACCATGACAGAACGCATCGAGCGATTCGACTTCCATCACCCGGACCTGGGCCGTCTGACCAAAGAAACAACTGAAATGTCCTTCATCGACAACAAACCACTCAGACCGCTTCGCTGCTTCGGCTTGAAGGGGTCATATACATGGTAGATAATATACTGACAGTGGTCCTTTTTCGCCCGAATTGTAACCATAGGGCCAGTGTTACGAATCTTCATTTATTATCAACTCAAACATTTGCTGCCCTTTCCTCTGTATCCTTCCTTCCTACAGGATCAGCAGTAGCAGGCGTCTATTAAAATAAATGTTAGAAAAGGTGGTCCACCATATAGGCAGAGTGCATAGTCTGGCGTGAATCTCACCCACCTATGCATATCACCCACCTTCGCATAAGCCCATTTGAACATAACTTCTCATCTATTCCATCTCAGAACCCCACATCAATGCGTTCTAATCATAAGAAATATCAGTGCGGCAGCTCGTGTCTATGGCGTTGAACTGTCTACCTTGTAGTCAATATCACGGTCAAATATCAGACTGTAAACATGCTCAGGAGTCTTGAATAAACTTGCCCTTGAGTCAGGAGAAAGATGTAATAAGGTGGATTCAATCCCTAACAGCTAGAGGCTTTCCCCCAACCTACTCATTGTTACGAGCGCGGATTGGACCTATCCGGCGTGCTGAAGATGCGACCGCACAACCCCTTGAGAAGAACTACATTACCAAGTTCATCAGTTGCCATCCAAACCTTAGAGCAGCTTTTTCAAATCGTTGTGATAAGCAGAGGGCTTTTGTTAGCTCATATGCAATTTATCAGAACTTCTTTCAAAGGGCAAGAACGTAAAAACACATGATGATCAGACTGGGCTAACTTCCCAGGCATCTTCTCTACCAGTTCCATGATGCAATGAAGGAATACCTCTTGCTCTTTAAAAATGTCTATAATATGGATGAGAAAGGCTTTCTGCTCAGTATTGGAAACCAATGCAAGATTATCTATGATAAAGACTTTTGGGGAAAGCAGCTGGTTGAAGGTGATTAGACTGCTATGTTGATCACTGTACAACAGCTGACCAGACTGCAGATGGAAACTAAGAATGTGTTACTGTGATTGAGTGTATTTTAGCTGAGGGCAAGCTTACTGCTCCCTTGATCATATTTAAGGGCAAGCAGCATCAGGAGAGCTGTTATTTTGACAAGAATCCTGCAGAAACCTTCTTTGGGGTCTCTGACTGGGGATGGACCAACTCTGAGATTGCCTTACAGTGGCTACAGCAAGTTTTGAACCTTAGACAAAGACTTAGGCCCAGGATGGTCATTGACTTCTCCGAGTTGATGGCCATTTGAGCCATACATCCTATGAGTTCCTTGAATTCTGCCTCTAAAACCAGATCATTCTGTTCTGCATACCGAGCCACTCAACCCACCATCTTCAGCTACTTGATTTCGGCGTCTTTGGCCCATATCAGAATTACTATGGTCAGGCAATGGATAAGGAATTGAGACTGTCGAAATATAACTTCTGGATGCTCCTTCAGTGCGCACGCCACAAGGTCTTCACTATACCAAATATCAGCTCTGCATGGAAGAAGAGCCGCCTCTACCTATTTAATCCCTGTGTGATCTACAGCCTTTTACCTGGCAGGAAGACTCCTGAGCCTAGGAAGAATAGTGATTCATCTAGCGGTCTGAAAACACCAGAGAGTCCTCAGTCCATACAGAAGCTTACAAAAAGGGTGATTAAGGGTTTAACAGACTCCTCCCAACGCCTCAATGCACAGAAGCTTTCTAATATTATAGAGGAACTTATGGTATCAATGAGCTCATGCGCAGCGACATTCTTGATATGCAAAAGGCGCTCTCCATAAAGTCTTCGTGATCACAAAAGTGGCTGGTTGGGCCAGGGGTCTTCTTGCTACCTCCAAAAAATGAAGGAAAAGAAGCAGCAGGCAAAAGCGAAGGAGTTAGGGCAAAGGAAACAACATCCAGCTACTGATCCGACCCCAGATCTTGATGAAAAAACCACTGGTTGTGGAGAAGGCCATACTAAAACGGCGTACGCAGAGCCCTCAAGCCCGACAGATGCAGCATTAAACCAGCTTATCAAAGGATGTCAATTGGCAATGAATAGCGCGGTCATTCTTGCAAAGAAAAATTGCGATTTACGGGCTGCAAATGAGAAACAGAAGCAAAAGTGTACACGATCAGCTGCGCAGCTATCTCATACAGGAGGCCTTTCTGCACAGGAAGCTCAAGAGCTTATAGAAAGCCAGAATCAGATTCCTGAAGCTCCGGCTGCTACACCTATAGAATCAGTGTCTTCGGCCTCTCAACCGCGTGTACGCGCACCACCGAAATGCACCAATTGTGGTATTGTCGGACATAAGAGACCGCAATGTCCTAATCATACTATTTCCTAATTTTTTTGTATATAATTGCTATGTTGGGTAGAAAATGCAGTTTAAACTTCTATATCGTACGCGCAGTCGCGTTGGGTGATCGGCTCGCTTGTGGATTACGTTATAAGATCGAGAACGCTAATTACATAATCTGCGCCTAGTCCTGATTTTAATTCATTAAGTTATAGTTAGCTTCCTGATTAAAACCCTTAACATGACACTATCCTGAAATGAACACACATATGCTATAAGCTATGAACATCTCCTAATTTTCCTATGCCAACATAACAGCAGAGCCTGATGACTTAACATCTATTCTTTGATCTCTACAGTGGAGGCGACTTCCTTCTCTGTGGAACATGTTGACTCGACATCAGAATCCCAAATCGATGATCCTTTGTGTCCGGGCAAGGGAATGGCCTCCTATTACCTGTTAGCTTCGCCAATATGCGCGGTTGATTGGCTCTTATGATACCATCCAGTCATCAGGTGGGAAAACAGATTTGAGGATTCGAATCTGGCCGCGGTGATAGCGGACAACAGTAATATGGACTCCTACAAGTCCCAACTTCCTTGCGATTTTGGACAGGAGTTTTAACATTGTATGATTAACTGAGTTGAAATCTTTGACTTTGCTTATTGGACAGGGAGTGCAAGAAGACAACTTTAAGCGCATCTAAAAGGCCATGATTCACACCGTCTGCCGCATAATAAGATCGCTTCCTAATTGGGAGTTACCCGAAAAAGAAACTGTGGGTCCGAATCATCCAGTTGTTCTACACAAAACGGATGATTTGGACCCATATATCAATTCTGCAAAATCCCATCTTTCTCATTGCCTTGTAAGGAGCATGACATAAAATTTTGGTCGTGGTGATCGTGATTCAATCTCTTCAAACAGCCCTGTAACTGCGATGGATATGAATTGGTCAAAGAGTTGTTGGGAGTATATTGTCCAAGTGGGTGTGCATATTGATAGCATAGGATAATAACATTATACAAACGCAGCAAGGTTCACCGTGTTCCAGGCTTGATAGAGGTAATATGCGTAAAAAATGTGCCGCAGAATACGAGTGATTTTGCATGAAGGCAATAAAATATTATTTGTTAGGAAAGAATTTCGAAAGGTTTTTGCTCAAAGTATTTCGACCTTTTATTGCTTTCGGGATGCCGTTTAGCCGGACCAACGCTTCCATTGGTTTTCAATTATCTTGAGTATTATTATTCTTAATCAAGTTTAACGTCCATATAGAGCCTTCCAGCTATGGTCCCATACCGATTTGGGACCAATTTCTATAGGGGATTCTAATCTTGGGAGAGTTGCCAAGAGTGTCCTAGGCATACAAACCCCTATTGGGAAATCCTGTTGTTTTAGGAATATTTGGAAATTTCTTACCATTCCTAAATCGGTGAAACTAACCTAATTAAGTAGTTGACCTTCCAACAACGAAAATCCCCAAAAGTGTGATGAGATGGGAATCACCCGAAGCGATGTCAGGTATAATGACCTGACAAGCTCAATAAAGTTTAGATTGCAGAATCCCCTTCGCATTCGGCCATGGGCTGCCGTATTAAGAATTGTTGGAATTTCTCTAGGCTATCCGGATGACTCCGGATGATAAATCAAGATTTCATGAGAACGAACTCTGGTCATTCTTGCTGCCTAAACTATGGAAATATCGCTCTTCTTATAGACCTCTCGGAGGTCCAATTCTCCTAGTAATTTGATATAGTATTTGGAATCATGAGACTGGGAGTGTTTCGGAGCGCTGTACGATTACCTGATTAGGCAATTCCTGAGACAATTCGTGTATGGTGACGATCTCATGTTCGAATTCTCTGACAATTTTGCATCCCCCTTAACCGGGAAAGGAGAATAGAAACTATTTAAGAAATGCTGTCTGGACAGAGCCACTTGGACAAGAACGGGCAAGAATTTACTGTCATTATTAGTTTTTTTGAGTGGCAGAAAACAAGGGCACGTCCTAGGAGGAAAGTAATTTTGACGTCGCTAAACATTGCCACTTTTTGCAGTTTCATGAAATAATTATATTTTGCAACGCATCCATACCAATATAGCTATATATTCTCTATGTAAATGGATGTCTGGTGAACTCAGCGCTATGTTTGAGAACGAGTATGAGAACGAGCAGGGTGAAATACATATGCTGAACTAGATTTAGTGTGTCATCAACTGTTGGCTTAGCTTTTCTATCTTTCTCAGAAGGCTCGGTTAGTCCTTTTCTTGGCAAATTCCGTTTTGTCTATATTTCTATCAAGATCCAGAGTGAGCCCATAACTATCAAGGAAAATGTAATATTAAAATCATACTTGCAACCTTCTGTAAACTGGTTATGTCAGAGAGTGACAACAACAGGGGGGCTTTCCCAATATCCTACACACCTCTAAGAAGCCTGGTTGCAGGAAGGCAGAGGAGAGGAGTTCATTGGAGACCTAAATCTTAGAGAATATAAGTGATTTATACCATTACTTGTCGAGGCTAGCTCACCAATAAAAGTTTCTTCTTAGATCATCTGTTATCACAGATCACATAGATAGGCCCATTCCCAAGTCTATCTAAAGTGGAATACTGTAGACATGGAGATGGTTGACTCTGCGGGTGTCAGTCACAAAAAAGAACCCCTACTCTAAAATAGAAGAGGGAAGACCAACATCGCTCTTTAGATTAATCAGTTTTTGTTGGAGGGTCTTCATCAAATACCAAGTTGCGTTAGTTATATACCAGCTTCCAACACTTATAAGGACATGGTCCGTCTACGTTTCCGAAGTAGGAAGGGTGGATTTCTCATATATCCAACACTCTGTTTTCCTTTCCGTGGTCTTTTCATACTTTAGTGTTCTACCATGTTGATTACGTATCAATGTTGGTTGAACAGACATATGCCACGGACATTGGGTATGTAATAGTGTTGATGGAGTATGTTCATAATATGCCACAACCCATGTCTGTGGGCTTACATGGTCCCATTCTGCCCGACGATTTCAGTAAAGTCAATGGGGCAATAGATACAAGCATCAATGATTCTGGAGCTCTCCGCAAGTACCCAAAGAGAACGAATGCATGCCTGTCAATGCTCTTAGACAGTAACAAACCCTTACCCTCGGAGAGTAAGCTTCAGTCACGAATCTGATGGTCAACTTGACTGTCTATACCCCAGCTCTCTCTTTATCTCGAAAGACCCAGATCACATTAGGCAAGACTTCTAAGACGATGTAATCCCTCCGTATGTGGAGGTCCTCAGAGTGGTAAATAGAAGAACTGAAGGAGTAAACTAGCCGTTGATCAGGTATGATATCCAATCTGAGATTGTCCACAGAGCGGACAGAAACTCTTCATGTCTGGAAATGCCGCACTGGCCTGATCGCTGGTCAACAAGACTTGGATACATTTAGCTGTCATTACTTTTCCATTTTTTGCCAGTTATTTATTTATTTATTTTATTTTCAACCAAGCATCTCATATTTATTAGTTGTTCATCCTTGCAGTGTCAGAAAGCGGCTAGCTAGCGGCGAAGGGATACGCTCGACTAGATTTGCAAGGGCTCTACTATGGAGAAGTATCTGCAGCTTCGTGTAAAAGACCCACGACTATTGGTGTCTTAACTCTTTTTCTCAAGCTAACTTATTTTCTGGTCTGGAAAGCGTTCCGCGATTGCCCTACACGGCAGTTTCTCTTTTTCAGCCTCAATTTTGCTGACTAACTCCTTAGACAGGTTGAAGAATCATCGAGCCTAGTCTGGACCAGCGATGAGAACCCTGCAATGGCGGCATAGGATCCTGCTGATTGGCCATATCTGGCATGAATGTGAAGGAATAATTAGGTTGCGCTCTGTGGGTTTGGATAGTGAGAATGGCCCGCCTGAAACATCTGAGCTCTCATGACAGCTTATAGGCAAGGCAGGAGTTGAGGCATGCGACAGATAACAGATGTAACTGGCACATTGTTCACTTCAGCGATGTGGCTGCGTATCTGCGAATTTTTTCTTTGACACTGATGCTGCGCACTATCAGAGATCTCAACCTCTTGTCATCAAAGAAGTCTTCATCTGCGGGAGAGCCTTCGTCAGCGCTGCTATCCTGGCTGTTACCAGGGCGGCTCTAACCCCTGGAGGTCCTTGCCTCAGGCGTAGTAAATCTCTTCGGCCAAGGGGCCGGTATGACCACTGCAATACAGTAAAAGGGTGACGCTTGAGGATGCTGGGCATTTCCTCCATAGGGCCACGGGAAGGAGTCCGTGCGTAGGAACAGCCCATAGAAGTTCTCGAAGTAGATCACAATTGATGTATGTACAGTAGCAGAATGAAGTCTGGAGAATTGCTATTGGCAAGAACCCATGTATGCACATTTCATATCTCACAAACGCCCTTTTATGATTATTATTGAAAGAGAGAGATGGAGACACCTGATGGTGTTTTAAAGTCAAAAATTGAACTAGGAAATAAGGGAGACGTCCATGGATGGCTGAGGTGATGTAGGGATCTAGGATCCTTCACTAGCTAAAGCTACGTATGAGAAGGAATCGTTACAGAAGAGAAAGGGGGATCGGAGGCGAGAGAGAAACACTTGGATGAATGTCCATCCTACCAGGCGAACGATATGAAAGAAAGCTATACGGGTACCAAACTGAGACATCTTAACTGGACCTGTATCTTTACCCTTCAAGGAATGCATCATAATTGCAATAATACTCGAGTCCAAATCCATGTTTTCAGACAATTATCGCCCAAAGCCACAGTACACCTGACGTAAAGAACCAAAACCAAACTAGAAAGAGCTTCCATCTGTCGACGCCAAGTAATTCCCAGGTGCGCGTCAAAGTAAACCGAGTGTCCGGTCGTGCGAAGGTAAAACGTCGTGTACCAGACAAGATTATCTGGGGTGTGGTTCTAGATGTTGTTTTCGCGACAGGTGATGGAGGTTGATTGGTAGAAAATGACCGGCAGAGTGTCCAATAATCGAATAATGTTGAGGGTAATTCAGGATCCGAGAGCTTTTGATCCATTGCACTGAACTGAATGTTGTCCCTTAAACTGATCGCTGTTGTGCTGTGGTGGCTGGAGCTTACTTCAGACTGTACTTGCATTGTACCAGTCGACCAATCACCAATGGTGTCGATTGCACTCCCAGCTTGGTTTGTCGCTGCAGAACTCGTGACGTGGTGGATAATTCCAGGGTCCAAAGTTCCAACATGGAGTCCGCCAGCTGGTGGCTGCCGCGGTGGCTGCCGGCACATGGAACTGTCTGAAGGGTTGAGAACACATCCGGTGCACAAAAGGGGGTAAAGATATGATTTCAGTCTCATCTTGACACTGGAGTCACTGCCATTCAGTGATCTCCCGGCTCTCTAAAATTGGTACTGATGTATCAACATCGCTCTGCGCTCCGTCATTCGCTTGCCACTGATATTCATTTGCATAGCAGATCTCAGCAGCAATAACAACTTGAGATGCTCATCTCCCAGGCTCGTTTAGCGAGTTCAGAACGAAGAGCTAAACTCTGTTGCGTCCTTTAGGATAGTACTTGAAACTGGATGTTGGATTGCAATAAAGGACTGCATTCGTCTGTATTTGTATTATATGCAAAGGAGTAGTACGGTGGACTCGGTCTCTCTCCCCGGAACTTGCAAACATCCGAAAATGGAAGGGAGGCTAGTTTACGCGAAGTACCACTTAGGCTCTACGTAGTATCGACAGGAATCACGGCATGCTTCTTTGTTTCCCATGTCCAGCCCCTAAACAAGATTATTTACACATACCGTCAGGATAACTGTGCTATTTCGCTTTCTACCAGCGTCCTAGCAACCTAACATCCTTCCGAATCAATCACAAGTATTTTTCATCTGTGAGCGTTTTCGGAGCTTCTTCAAATAGTACCTAGCGTTAGCGCGGGCTAGTGCTTGCGACGTTTTGCGCTTGGGCAGTCCGAGTCCGACTGATAGGGATAAGGTCGTTTTCGGCCTTGCAGGTAGAGAACTTGAGAAATTGATAATGGAAGACCACTAATTGGCCCTCGCCTTCCATCTTCCAGCTCCAGTTCAATGTTCAGAGGCTCCTCCAGAGATTGGACTGTGAAAGAGACCTCTAAAGGCCAACTGAACCTATGGGCAACACGGTTGATGCGGAATTGCGCCTTTTCCAACAATTTGCGGAACTTGTCTCTGATCGTTTTATCATCTTCCCAGCGAAGGAGTATTTTACACGTGCAGTATATACAACCGCAAATGCCGGTCATAGGTTGGGAATGATGGAAACATAGGGTAAAAACTAGCGCATATAATTGCGCTTTGCACACTTTTCACGGTCTCGATCATTTGTGGGTCATTTGCCATCTTCGTTTTGGTCATGTCTGCTACCAAGGAAACAGCAGAGGCATTGTCGAGAGCGAATGGGGCACAATTAAAGGCCGGATCGATGCGATGATGCCTCTGTTTTTCATCGTCATTGATCTGCGAAATCATCCGGCGATATAGTAAGTCAGAGTCCAGCCCTCGGTAGAAACACCAATATACTCGCAGGACATAATCAGGGAGTAAGCGCCACAACCAATTAGATACGCTCGTGTCTTTATGCTCGGGAAACTGCCCAGTTCCGAAACTAACAGCGTAGTCCGGTAATTGCTCGGCAGAGGATAGTAGACGTATTTCGGTCCGCGTTACCATTGACGGATTGTTCGCTGTTAAGCCACCGTCTTGCAATTTCCTGAATGTCTTGAAAAACGAAGGCGCAGCGCAGCTGGATGCGACACTGCCATTTGTGATTTTTCAAGTCAGTTAAAGGAATACGTTTGTTACTTGAAGCAAGGACGGGGAGGGGGAAACAAACGGAACCCAAACTGGTAAATCCTCATTCACAGACACCTCATAGTACGTGTCCTTTAGTTGAGGTTGAGGTTGAGAATAAGAACGGAAAAGCTGTAATTTTCCGTCAAGGGTAGTGGTGGTGATGGCAACGCGGAGAAGATCCGGTTTGGTCATATCGCCTATGCCGCGCAGTGCTGTGGGGCCAAATGTCTGCTGCAGTGCTGTGTGGAGAGCCCTACTGGAATACTTCGAGTCTGTAACGAGAGAGCGGAGAACGCGGCAAATGGATGCGCAACGGGATGACGCTCCAAATACTGACTTCGAAGTTTCCCAAAATCTCTTAATACATTCCGAGATAGGCCATTTCTTTAGTCCAAGGGCCGCTGATGTAATTGACCCTGTACTGGTACCCACCAGAAGATCAAAATACTGATGTGCTTCCAGGCCAAGTTGGAGTGGCGAGACAATATGATCCAGCGCAAGCAACGAAACAATGCCTAGCGCCCCACCTCCGTCGAAAGAGGCTGCTCGGTAGCCGGCTTGAAGTGGACGTAACCTAAGCTCCAATTTGATGGGGGTCATGCAGATGGGACAGCGCTTGAAGTGCGATAATGTGCCCATGTCTTCGCGCTCTGAATGCTCCCATGCATCTCGTTCACAAAGCCCATGCTCACAGGGTAAATACACTAGCGCTCGATCCCACGGGCATGCGAGACAGAGGTGATTGTTCTTTACATCATTTAGAAAAATATCTACCTTCTTGTCTAGAGCTTGTGACCAGTTTTCCATGTGTTGGATTACAGTTTCACAGAACTGACTGGGCGAAATTGCTGCCACTGTTTCAGATCGGGCCGAAGCCTGAGTAAATGCCTTGTGACACAGACTTTGATACAAGGATGTAAAAAGTTCCCTTGGATGAAAGCCTGTTGAAGTCAGTGGCGGATCTGTAAGCAACAGTCGTGAAGCCTTACATACCGTGATCCAGCTTAGACGCATCTGTCAGGAAAAATCTGGCGAAAAGAGGTGCTATATTGTCAAAGATTGTTTTCTCGTCATTTCCGAAGTGAAGCCACTCAGCTAGTTGACAGCGCTCCTGCATTGCCTGCCCCGGCCAGATGTCCTGTCTCAAGGCAGTTACAACGTCAAAGTGGACACTTGCTGTACGGGCTACAGTCCCACAAGCCTTTTCCACCAATTTGATTAATGTCGTCAAGTTCCAAAGGTGTTTTTCTTTCTCCCTCTGTGTCCGCGAATTTTTGAGATATTCGAGTAGTAGGGAGCACAATGATGGTGCCGTAGCTTTCTGGCAGGCGGTCTGCTGTTTAACGCTAGTATTCGCAAAACAAGCCTTGAAGTGAGCCATGCGATTCATGCCTCCATCTCGAGCTGAGATTTTGGAGCAGCAGCGAGTCTTCAGGTCCAGCCAAAGATCTGAGCTATCCGGAACAAAATCCACAAGGACTACAAAGTAAGGACATCTCCCGGGGTCATCCTCGCAATAACAATCAATCCAGGCAAGCAGTTCGTCTGCCGCGGCGTCTACGGTGGACGAACAGATGCAAACGACGTCACTAAATATCATACCAATGCAGCGAAGAAATTGACCAGGCTTGCAATCTTCAAGCCGATATTTTTTTTTCTCGCGCGGCACCTCGGAGTCGAAGATGAGCGGCTGGATAATTGGCCTCAATCTATTACATACAACAGTGTCTTCCTCAGAGTTCTTTTCGGTGTTCTCAAAAACTTCCAAAGAAGTCTCTATCCCACCATTCAGCTGTGTATCCTCTCTGGCAGCGCCAATGACAGTAAAGATGCTTGGTTCACGCTGGCTCAGGTATGATACATTATCCCCTTCTTCAAAGGGTGAGTAAATTAGAGCGTCTAGCACATCAGACCATGAGTCGCTTACAAGTTTAATCCAAGCCTCTGGGGCCATCAGTCCATATGAAGTTCAGAAGAAAAACAGACCCTCTACTAGTAGCTTTATATCAGGCGGAATGAGACAGGGTCAAGTGCATATTGTCACTCTGGCCTATTTTCTATGTTAAGGAAAGGTGCTTGGTTACAATAATAGTCGACCTCCTCTTGCCTTTTTTTAGGATCACATGTCCCAAACTTCCATCTTGGCCCTTTTGGCTAAACTTGGAGTGTGTAATGCTATTCTTCATCTGGATCCAACTACACTAGGAAAGGCTGTGGTTTCTTCTTCTTAACCACAATTTTTGCGATCATCAGCGTACTTTGTCAGGTTGGTCTATGTGACCTCCAGTGTATATTGACTTTCTCTGACGTGGCATTACGGAGGTCAGCGATCAGTTCTTTTGCTACGACGCATATACGTATATCAGTACTGCAGCCACGCTATCACCGGAATAACGGTACTCCACCAGTCTCTGCATTTCTAGGCCAGGATCATCAGGTAAGATCTGGCATTCTTTCAACCTTCATTTTTGTAATGCTAAGTTGAACATCCATGCATGCAAATATTTGGGTGCAGACTGAAAAGAGCTATGACGTTAAGAAGTTGCACCAATTTACAGTTTATATGTGAAGTTGATTACCCAAATAGGCAATAAAGTAGTATTTTTACTAACGGAAAAGTATATTTGGCACCCCCTCCTGAGACTATCTTATTACTCTACTAGGCAAGATGCGGTTGCCGTGGACACGAAAGATCCTGCTTCCAGCGCCTTGGTAATCTAGAATGTCAATCTTTCATATGATGACTATCTTTCACTCATCGTTCACATCATA
Source organism: Evansstolkia leycettana (assembly GCA_000787455.1). Taxonomy (NCBI): domain Eukaryota; kingdom Fungi; phylum Ascomycota; class Eurotiomycetes; order Eurotiales; family Aspergillaceae; genus Evansstolkia; species Evansstolkia leycettana. The sequence goes on along the minus strand of JSYV01000712.1, from coordinate 4,155 downwards.
ATGGCATTCGCTGATGTCCAAAGGATAGCATTGGTAGTGTTATATCCCGTCGCAGGCCTAGACTCTGATCAACTAGAGGTTAATCAATCATCATGGAGTTTCTGCGAAAGGAACTCTGAGAACCATGTAGACAGTTGTGTCTGACTCTGAAGCGCAAAAATCAAGTATGCATGGATGCTATATGTATTAAACGCTATCAATCTCTGCTCTAAAGACTATGTCTTTTCTACAGAGGCCCTCACATCGAGCCGAGATGGCCGCCACGGATATGCGTTCTCAGATGCCTCGTCCCTCCTCTCGATTGAGCATTGACACTCTGCCTGTCGAGATTATCGAGATGATTCACCTGCAAGCGCTAGAAGTCAACTTTGCCCGTGCATCAGGTGCCATTGCGGCAGCCGTGTCGCGGGAGACTGTATATCGAATTTTCATGCTGCAGGCCTTCTGGAATGATCCCCAAGACTGCTTTCGCCACCGTGAACTGCATCGGGAATCTGTCTACTTCAACCGCGGCCATCAGAGAATCCATTACACTGTGAGGAATTGCTTTCGGGCTGAATTCAGGCCCGTGTGTTACCAGCCGCTGTCTATTGAGGAGCAACGGAGGCTTCAGGCTGACGTGGTTCGCTGCCGCTGGTTTAACAGCCATCGATTTGAGGCAGTACTACCGACCTTTCTTCACTTGACATTCCAAGTCCTTGTTTTGGAGCCTTTTATATTGATCGCTGAGGATACTGCTCTCAGTGCACTTGATGAGCTGTCTGATGCTCTCAGTTTTCTGTATGCCGATCCATCACGAATGGTCAAATGTCGGAGTGCCAATGATGGGTATCAGAAGTACCTGCAAGTCATTGACTTATTAACCATAAGAGCGTCCTACGAAAGGCACTGGGAGAAATGTGACTATCTGATCCGTAGCGTTCGACTGTTCACTATCCCTGAGAAGGTGCTTCATGGTCCCTGGACTGATGAGAGAGTTCAACTTCTGATCCTTCTTCAACGAGCATGGAGCAAGCAGTTTTACAACGAATCTGATATTTGGGCTGAGCCGCAACGATTACGTGTTCCTTCCTTTTCCAAATTTATCTGTCTACAAGGCATCAAAGACGCAATTATGGAGCGCCACCAGCTGGCTCTTTGGTATCTCCTTGAAATCCTCCAGACGCTCAGTTCTTGCAGGCAGAACTCCCGTCGACAACTCAAGTTGCCGGCTGAGCTGTACCGCATCGCCATTACCCAGTGTCCAGAGGACTCAACGTTCCTGTGGCTGCTCATCCAAACCAGCGTGGCATCTTTACCAGATGATTCTCTGATTCAAGAGTGGGCGGTAGCTGCCCGTAAACGTGGTGATCCCTTGGGAAAGTGGGTTATACAATATAACCGATTACGCAGGCGAACATCTACAACGCTCTACGGGCGTACCTGGCATAGGGTGAAGGCGAAATTGATGGCAATAGTGACTGAAGGACTGCATATCAAAATTTAGACCAAAAACTAGTTGATGTAGCACCGTGTGACATAGTCATGACCTTACTATTGTGCAGGTTCCCCCCGGCGGACGCCGACCAAATGGGGCTTGCGACCGACCACATCAAGATGTCACCAAAACAACTGCTTCTTGCACCTCAAAGAGAAGGTCATCTTTTACTTGGAATTAAAGCTATTAAAGAATCGTCAAATATCAAGCAAATGAGCAGCTACACGGACATATGATGTGCTAATTTCAACGCTCTCCCACCGCTGCCATGGGCGTGCACGCATGGAAAGAATGTATGGAGCACAGGACAGCGAAATTCTGTAAATATATGTCATCCGTAGATGCCTCCTAGTTAAAGAATTGAATATTCTCGTTCGAGGGTTAGCTGCGAAGCGCTCATTGCCCACACTTGCTGATAAAGCTTCGGTTAACCGTCCACACAGACATCCCAGGGATGGGCAGGCACCTGTGCGTGGTGCTGGGATTAGTACTCTTGCAGAAGCATTGCTTGACTGCTGCTACAGGAAGCGAAGCCCTTCTCAAAGAAAGGAAGAAAAATGGTGCTGCGGTGGTTGAGTTTGGCTGCTTCCTCAACTCCCGCGACCCCCCTTTTCTCCAACAAAGCCAGAGGCTGTCGACGACAAAGGATAGCTAAGGGCCACTTTCTACTTTATGGAGCTGTACAATGACGATGTTGATATCTAGGTGTGATGACATACGGAACGAAGGATGGCTAGGATCTCTCCTGCTTCAGATCTTACCTTGCTATTACCAGACGAGAAGGTGCTCTACCACTGCCTGTCTCCGATGAACAGATAAGAAAACGACCTGATATCCTGTGCCTACCTGTTCTCATTTATGCTAAATTCAAATAACAGAGTGACTTCTGTTTCGACCTATCTCGCCATTGATGTACGAACCGACGACAACCGCTTATCTTGTTGCCCTCCTCCTCCATGCAGCCTCTGCATAAAGGAATGGCTAAATCTCAAGGTGCGCTGGGATTTATCTTGCCATTGAAGTATAGAGCCCAAAATACGACCTCATAACTCTGCCTACCTTTCTCTACACAGCCTGTGAACGAGAGAATGGCCAGGTCTTCATCTGTGGACACCAGCAGAGGGTGAATATTCTACCAGATTATCGCTATGTCTCTGAAAACAATTCAACGTTGTGATATTGAACTTGGCTGAATCGTTTCTGTGACAGTGCTCTAGAATAACTCCAGGTAGGACCCCGTTGCACAAAATTCTATTTCTCACCATGATGTCTGTAATCTGTCAGCAAAATTCAGGAGCTTCTTGAACAATAACAGTAATTACCTTTAGGTTGCTGGACAGAACTGCTTCGAAGTTCTCAGGATAAAGACAATAAAAAGATCAGAGACTGAGAAATAGACAGTGCGTGAGATTGTTGTGAGGATTATTATCTTTGGTGATGGAGCAAGGAGATGGCATTCTACCGCGTGCGAGCAGTTTCTTTCTGTGGCGTGTCCGAAGACAAGATTATCTTGGCCACATTGCGAGTAGCACGGAAATTACACAGTATACAACAAATGTGAGGATAAATTCGTTCACAGAGTTGGTGATGAACCTTAGAAAAGAATTCCAGATCAAGAACTTGGTGACCATGATGTTTGAAGTATTCCAAGTTGTGCAGGATTTTGACCGTCAGGGCAATTGCTCGCTCTTAAATGAAATATGGCAAGGGACTGCAAGATTTTAACTGGAAAACCTAGATCCTCATACTTCATTGTATCAGACACACTCTTGCGAAAGTGAAGTATTAGAAACTCTGTCCTGTTGAGCTTTAAACAATGGCCGCTTCAAAGAAGACCCCAATCCATAGCCCATATAAAAATCGTTTCTAATAATTGATTGGCACCTTTATATTGCCCTCTTCGCCAGAAGAAAAGTTTAGAGCTACGTGTCTAGCAGATATGAAGTAGCTCTAGCATGAATCGGATAACAGCAAAGAGCATTAATTGTGAGGGTCAATAGAGTTATCTGATCAGGCTGTAATAGCTTTGCTATCCTGTATTATGGAAAGGCTTCGGAGATTATGAATACAATTGAGTTTAGATCATTGTGGTCGTGGCAGATATAAATGAGCAGATACAGCCTTTGGTTGCTTTCCTAACAATCTCAAAGGTCCATGGGATCGCGCGCCATCACCGCTGTAGCGCACCACTGCAGTTTGCATCGCACTGCCGCAGACCAGCGAGCGGCCTGCGCGCAGCCTTTGTCTTGTCCATCTTCCATCTTCGCATGCTTTTCATCACCATCACCATCATGGAGTCTATAAGCTCCATGAGCGTGTTAAGAGCTTCCTCTCTCCTTTCTCATCTCGAAGAGTTAACTCAGATACAGTAGCATCAATACATTCTCTATTTTCGCTTCCTTCTTCCACATATTCCTGTCCCATTAGGGATTGTCCCGATCGCCTAGAATGGGATCGGAATATCCCCATGACATTATATCACGGGAAAGGGATTTTCCTTTTTATTAGATACTGTAGTAGAGATGGGAACTTTCCGTTCAGTTAAAGCTGGGATGGCAATCTCCCGATCGGGGAATGGAATAGGGAAGGGATGATAATACAGTGTTTTGATCATAACGTAACCCATCATCGAACCGGACATATCATCGAACCGGACATTCCTGAGAACCCGAACCCCC
>JSYV01000710.1:0-43025 GCA_000787455.1 Evansstolkia leycettana | reverse complement strand
CCTATTAGGTGGTGTTGTAGATATCTTCATTTTTTCGATAGTTAATAAATTCATCGTGGTGTTCCGGATACGGGTTGTTTCGTTTAGGGGGGCGCGATCCTATAGAGTAGCTATGTTTTGATAGAGCTAACTGAAAAGGGAATAGCCACAGGGCTACCTAGGTAGGTCTTAGCTGGTCACGTTACAAGTGATTCCATTGACCAATCAGAATGGAGATTAATGACCAATCAGATTGCAGAGAGTCCTCAAAACAACAGCATTAATTTGCTTCGCTTCGCTCCGCAAATTAAGAATGTTCCATTGAGATATCCATCAAGAATATCATCAAGCATTATCCATCGCGAATATCGTCAAGAATATCATCAAGCGTCATAAATAATTAGCTCTGTGAATTTTATGATTACTAGTGGAATACCTAATTATTGGATTTGGTAGATTTAGTCCGCCGTACAGCAGTATAATTCTTCCAGTAGCAGCTTTTGGTGATGGCCCTGACGGGTGCATGGTTGGAATTATGCGCAGCACACATTATTACAGCATTAGCAACGCGATCATCATGAAAAGACAGCGGACTGTACTGCATTACTGTACACCTTTACTGGAATCTATTAATGTCTCGTGGGCCGGGCGGCCTGTGGTTCTGGTTCTGGGCGCCTTCCCAAGTCTTCCATTAATTATTTCCAGGGATCGAGTACAAATCATCGGTCCACGCTAAGGCAACAACTAAACGAGTTAAGTTGGCGCCCAGGAGGAAAAGACCTTCTGCATCTTCTCTCACAAGAGCCAAAGAACATCGAAGATTCCATCCATTCTTCCATTCGTCATCCTCGAAGCACCTCCCTTCTGCTCTTTCTGGGGTTCATCAACAACATACCTAGGCTTATCCCCCAACTCCTTCTTCATATCGAACTCCGTCCGACTCCCCTCCCGTGCTCCCTTCCAGAACACCAACTTCGTTTGCTGTTCACTCCCTCTGCCTCATTATTGCGAACTTCACCTCACCCCCTTTCATATCAACCTGTGACGTCGGTCCCCAACGCGCCTCTGTATAGGCCTGAAATTCCGGTCCAATGAGCAGATAAACATTGATTTCGAAGTCACGCCTTGGTTTGCTCCAACTTCACATCTCGACATGGCAAACGCGTTAGTACTTTTCAGCTTGTCGGACGTGCATCCCTTAACTGACTCTTTCCCTACCAGTATCGGATCAGCATGGCGGTCCTTTTGGCACACCATGACATCCTATGACCGCCATGCTTCTCACGACTCCCCCTATCGGACAGGGAAACACGTTCCTCTCAGCCAAAGTCGCCATGAACCTCTCACCTCCATCGCAACCAGTGCTATCGAATCCAGACCCGATCTTACAGACCCCTACGATGATGGACAGCCCAAAGATTCGACCGGCTCCAATGGATGGGTTGGCTCCCCCAATGAAGTGGGTTCGCCGCCCACCCGTCCTTACTCACCAGGCATGAGATCGCTCTCCTCTCAAATGCGACGCTCAAACGAGCAAGCGTCCGCTCCGGAGATTCAAATGCAGAGTTTCCATGATGGTGCTCCACCTCCTCCCCCAGTTTCTCACTCCTGGAAGAAAATCGAGAGATGGCTGGAAAATAACTACGAAGAGCTGTTCGACAATCTGTGCGAAGGTTGCACGCAGAATGACATCAATGAGTTGGAACACGAGCTGGACTGCAGCCTGCCTCTGGAGGTTCGAGAGTCATTGATGATGCACGATGGTCAGGAACGCCCAGGTCTCCCCACGGGCGTTCTGTTCGGCTGCATGCTTCTCGACTGCGAGGAAATTGTACAGGAATGGAGAAATTGGAAGACTGTCAACGAAGAATTCCTCAGCTCCGCCACGATAATGCACCAGCAGCTCCCACTCAAAGCTTCCTCGAGCTCGTCAGCTGCTGGTCTATCTCAACAAGGCCCGAATCCTCTCTGGCGTCAAGACTTGCTCGAGCGACAGGATTCACAGCCTCCTGGTGCCGTTCAGAAAGCATATGCACACCCCAGCTGGATCCCTCTGGCCCGCGATTGGGGTGGTAACAATATTGCCGTCGATTTGGCGCCTGGGCCCGCTGGAAAATGGGGTCAAGTCATCATCTTCGGCCGTGACTACGACTGTAAATATGTTGTTGCTCGCTCTTGGGCGGCTTTTCTGGCCATGGTCGCAGATGACTTCTGCAGTGGAAAGGTCCAGGTCGATGAAGAGACGAACGAAATGAAGCTGATCGAGTTCAAGTCGCAGAATGTCGAGCCGCCGTATCTGGAAATTCTCCGCTGGAGAACCGATCAGAGATGTGGCAGACGGCCGCCCCGGCGCAAGGGTCCGACCGGACTGGGACTTAACACACACTCGAACAACAGATCCAGCAGAGATTCTCCCTACGGAAGTCCAGCTCCCAGTGAAGAACGTGGCAGGTCGCCGCACCGTTTCCCGAACCGCGGAACCAACCAGAGCCCTAAGACTCAGTTCGGTGTCTCAAGCCCTCTTGCCCGTGTTACAGAGGAGACTACAAGCCCAGTCAAGGCGAGTCCCGACGCTGACTTGCTCAAGGAGAATTCTAAGGAGAACATCAATGAATCTCAAACTGAAGATTTGATCCAAGTTGCGACCCCGCAGATCCCAAGCGCAGAGAACGAGGGCGATGCGGAAAAGACAGAGAGGCAGAATCCGTCCGAGCCAGCGAAGGTTGAAGAAGCACAGAAGCTTGAGAAAAAGGAGCGGTCTTCCGGTACCTTGGATCCAGAGATCTTGGGCGAAATGAAGAACGTGGCGATTTAACGCGCGAACATAAACTGGCTCGGCCGATTTTTTTTCCCCTAAAGCTCGTTGGAGTTGTTTCCAAGTTTTTCAAGGCGCCTATCAAACTTACGGATCCGTGTAGGACTTTTTTTGAACCCCGTCATGTATAGACTTTCAACTCGTTCTTATCTGCTCTTTCGCGGCCTTCGTGTATTTTTCAACTGGTTATCGACCTATTTTTCAAGGTGGTCTGCCATTACTACGCTGGACTCGGTCATCTTCACGTCTGACTTGTAACTTTACCTTTACGCGTATGCAGTTTTATCTTCTTTCGTCTTTCTCGTCGCCGATTCGTCTTTGCTCTTCTTCACGTTTCATTTACAACTATTCATTCGTGTCTCCTCATTCTCTGCAAGATCTGTTCTGCGGCTTAGCTGCCAATCACCCATTGCCTCTGGGGAAGGACTTCTGCTATTACTTATTCCTACCGCCAACTCGTAGCGGCGTGCGTGGTGTCATTGTTTATGAGAAATAATGAGATATTCTCTTGATGTTCCCTCGGGTTCCTAGTCTGGTTTTCTGATGTGGTACCGCATTCCACGGGTAGAGATGCTAATATGCAATGCTTCTATGCAGCTTCTAAAAACTTGTCCTGTGCATGCTGCCGAATGGGTTCAACCGTTCCCAATTACATTCCTCTCTGTTGATACGAGGAACATCTTTCGATTCTCTGAGAATGTCGTAACCAGTGTACCTATCTGGGCCGAGCCCTGTAGTAAGCTCCTACGCGTGAAGTGTCGACCTGCTGCACACTGTCTCTCTCTTCTGCCGGGGTGATACTCAGGGAGTATTGGACATCAAGAATAAATGACTCCCGTCTTTACTATGTTCGATTCAAGAGACAATAATCGTGTGCAAAGGCCTTTCGTGCATGACTGCATGTACTCCCAATGTCGAGTTCCCATCAGACAACTGTCCGTCATCAATTGACATCTCTCTACCCTTGTAGGTTAATTGTAGCGTCAATTACAAGAAAGATAGGGCGTGTAACTCAGTGGTAGAGTGTTCGCTTTGCATTTCGCCGTGTATGCGAAAAGTCCCGCGTTCGATCCGCGGCTCGTCCACTTTTTGTTCTTTGGAATTCTTTTGCCTAGCTTGTTGTCATCAAAGGGATGTTCCATAGCATTTTTAAGATCCTCGCCTGACCGACCAAACCGACAAGCCAGGACAAGCCAGTTTGGGCCATCCAACGTCTTCGTAAATAGGATGCTTCACGTGACCTCTGTTCCGAACCTACGCAGCGTCGGTATCACTGCTACTGTGTGGCATTGTTGTACTATTAAGTATTCTACGGTACTGTCCCATGAAAATTGCCACGCCTCGTTACCATCAAACCTCGTATACCCCGAGCGCCTTCGCCATCATACGAAAAAAAGAAGAGGGTGTGTGGACGAGCCGCGGATTGAACGCGGGACTTCTCGCATGCGAAGCGAGCACTCTACCACTGAGTTACACGCCCAATCATTGTTGAAGGATTTCAACAGGTTTTCTAATAAATTAAGGAGATTTCAGCTGGATGAGTTGTGCAGGGGAAAATCCCTGTCTCTATCATTTTAGAAGGAGCACAGTTACTGAGTCTTTATTGATCAGTAACTATATTATTCGCAGATAGAGCACTATAAGTTAGGCGGATAATTATCGGTCGATGATGAACTACTGGTGATGAATGTATATATTCATAGGACTAAAACTGGGGACATGGATTGGATTATGTCGTGTAGGTAAAGCTCTTGGGGCTTGACATGAAGCAGTGGAGATATATCGTCACATTGTCGTACAGAGCTATAACTGAGCAATGGTACCATGAAGAGCTTCTATCTAAGGCCTGTGCATATATACAGCGAGAACACTCTATAATGTAGAATAGGGTCCCAATGGATGATCCATACCGGTCTCTAGCCATAACATGTACTCGACCCAGTCTGCCATGGCATCTGGCTTCGTGACGTCGCTCCAATCGAGGGAGCGTTCGACATGTATACCGTAGGATATCAAACAGAATACGCTGCTCAAAATTTTCGCAATCGCACGCTGTCGATGCCACCCATCTGAACACTGAGGGATTGGCTGTTTTGCGTTACGAAGGGGTGCCACGACGGGACCCTCCTGAGCGAGGATAATATGAGGAGACTGTACAGCATCATTCATCATTCTATATCAAGCAGAGCGACCACGATCAGGGGATGCTTCAATCCCAATCATCGTCATCATCGTCGTGCTCATCGTTCTTCCCCTTGTCGCGTCCCGCGATGCCGCTGCGAATCCCTTGTCTCTGCCCATCTCTCTTGTCGTAATCATCATCACTGTCGTCTTCGTCAGAGCCTATAGCACCGCCCTCGCCGTCCCCCAGCCTCGTCTTGACCAACACCCCCCTATATAACAACCTCCTCTCCAACACCCGCGTACTAAAGCCATCCACCCCGTCCTTCTGTCCTCCCGACCCTAAGCCCGCAAATCCCACCACCCGCTCGACAGCTACTCCGTCCTTAAACCCAATCACATATGGGAGGACTCGCACATTCAACTTTTCCACCACAAAGGGTGTATTCCGCACATCGACACGCGCAAAGCGCACCTCGTGGTGCAGCGTCGCGAGCGCACGCAGATGCTCATCCATTACGCCGCATCGGGCAAAATCCGGGTGCGCGAAATGTATCACGCATCTTTGGGTTTGGGTTGTGAAGTCTAGTACGGCCTTGTCGCTTGATAGAGTCGGGTACTGGGTGTTTTCGAGGAGTGTTGTCGGCGCAGAAGAAGAGGTGGAGGGAGGGATTGCGGATGCGAATTCGGCGTGGAGTTGCTCAATGCGATGTTGCCGGTAGGTTGAATCGTCTTCCTTTTCTAGATCCGCGAAGAGTGCATCATCGTCGTCGAGGTCCTCGACTTCGGGGGCGTGTCGAGACGGATGGTGAGGGGTTATGGTGTGCCTCACGGACATCTTTTTTCCCCGGCCTTTTGATGGAATTGACCCGATCTTTTCTCTGGCTGTGCAATTCTGCAAAGTATTTCGATGTAATCAGGGGCTAGTAATGGGTGTTCAAAGGAAAACTGCGTTCGGTGTGGGGAGAGAGTCATGTTAAAGGAACTTCTGGGAGTAGGCCTGCGGGGAAAATTGTTGTGGCAGCAAATTGAGAACACGGACTTCAGCTGGCCCTACGATGGGTATTTTTTTGACAGCTCCCGTGCGAGCGCTATTAATGGAGGGAAGAGCCTCTTTTGCAGCTAGAATCCAAGGTCCGGCTCTGGTGATCAAGACAAAATCAAAGGCCAGCAACAGTCTGAACGGTCGGGATATATATCAAGAGATCTAGGTAGGGTTTGTTTACAATCGAGTGGACTTCAACAGCATACACACAAAGTGTTCTGTGACAAGTGCAAGACAGGGGAATATCACATACATGAGGAGTGAATCACACCATTGGCTTTAATATCATCCCTTCAGGGGAAAGCAGCAGGTGATACCTGACCTGGCACTGTTGTGTATGGTGTACTCTGGAACCATCTTACCGAACAGACCATACACTCTGTTCCTTTAGAACATGGATGATGCCTGGTAATGAGAGCATATCACAGTCAGATTCTCCCAATGACAAGAGCATAATCTGCCCAACACTCTGTCCATCCACCAGGATGGAGCTCACTAATCAGGATGCACAGCAATGCATTCCTCAAGCTCCAACACTGCAGCATAGATCTCCAGTTTGAAATCAAGAACTGTGGCAGTAAAGAACTGCCCTTAGTTATCACAAAGTGGCTTGATCTTGGATCAGGCTTGACCCCATCGGACATGAGATGGAGAGCACATCTTATGCCAGGGTAATATGGATGTGTTTCGGGTACAGGTGGAGGAGATATTCGCCGACTTTGAAAATGAGCCTGGTCCATCACTGGATTCTCTTTCATACCTGAACGAGTCCTATTTGATTGCCGACCGATTCATCAAGGCAATGGACCAGTGGAATGGCACAACTTGGATCCTGCAGGCTGGAAAACAGCTGACCAGTCCTTCATATCAAAATTCACCCCCAAACGTGCTCCAAAAGTTCTTCGCAAGTCTTTCTAGGGTTCTCTGGTCCTAGTATGATGGGGATGCTCTTCTTTCAAGGCCTGATTAGCCAAGTGTTATCACCAGTTCACCATTACAGCGACTTGGCCTTAACAACGACCTGTTGCTGTGTCATAACATCCCAATGGATAGTTTTAGGGGCAGCAGGCACTGTCAAGAATAATCATGTTTGAGAAGGCATTGCTGCAAGATTGACCTGGAACGATCAATTGATTGATAAAGGCGGAGTACAATATAATGAACCCATACGGGGGATTATATCTCGCCGCCGAAGACCCAGGGTGAACTCGAAAAGTGAGATGAAAGCTTTAATTCGTATAAGAGCACGATTGGGTTGATCAAGAACACCCTTGCTCTACCGTAAGATTAAATCCATGGACACCTTGAGTGACAGTGGCGAGGCTGAGATTCATTTATCGAAAATACAACACAAGGGTAACTCCCGAGTTATTCTTAACTATGATTGCTGCCGCTTCCGGCCCGTCGATTTTCTCACCGTCTCCTCCTTCTCAGCCTCGAAAAAAGTCCTCGCAAAATACTATCTTTTTAATCATTTGTCTTCCTGCCACCGGACTTCTCTCAACACTAGGTAATTAATTACACTCGTTCATTCTTTGCATTTTCTTGCTGGAGTTTTTCAGACTGCGTTTCCAAGCGATTCGCCCTGAACGCCGTATTGGTCCCACCGGATCCCCCCCTATTCTCTGAACTTCATCACTGGCGTCTACCGCGCGAACACCATGGCGGAGGACAAGAAGACCGATGATTATACAATTGAGATGGACAAGCTCGACCAGGGGAGCAAGAGCTTCGAGGCTCCAGCCCCTCCACCGACGCGCAGCCCACCTGCCAGCTCATTGAGCAACAATCCCGTTCTCCCTGTGCTCGCGTACTGTGGATCATCCATCTTGATGACCGTTATGAATAAATATGTCTTGTCTGGAGACTTCAACCTTAACTTCTTCCTTCTCTGTGTTCAGGTATGTCTGTACCGCCTGAAGGGCCACATGGTCTTCGCTCGGACGACTCAGTGACTGACCGCTGATCCTCTTGCAGTCTATTGTTTGCGTAGTCGCAATTCAAACATGCAAATCTATGGGCATCATTACTTATCGCGATTTCAGTGCAGACGAGGCCAGAAAATGTGAGTATTCCCGACGCATCCCATGACGTGTCTCCCACTAATCTCGTGCGCTTCTCAACCAGGGTTTCCCATCACCCTTTTGTTGATCGGTATGATCTACACCGGCTCCAAGGCACTTCAATTCCTCTGTATTCCCGTGTACACCATCTTCAAGAATTTGACTATCATCCTTATCGCGTACGGAGAGGTCCTGTGGTTCGGAGGCTCTGTCACCGGTCTCACTCTCTTCTCCTTCGGACTCATGGTTCTGAGTTCGATCATCGCTGCGTGGGCCGACATTAAACATGCCGTCGAAAGCAGTGTCGATGCTACTGCCAAAGTCTCGACTTTGAACGCCGGTTACATTTGGATGCTGATCAATTGTCTCTGCACTTCTTCCTACGTCCTGGGAATGCGGAAGAGGATCAAGTTGACCAACTTCAAGGACTTTGACAGTATGTTTTTTCGCTTTCCCTATGATCGGTAGCACTCGAGAGACTCTTTCTGACATCATTTGCCTATTTAGCTATGTTCTACAACAATCTTCTGTCGATCCCCGTCCTCATTGTCTTCTCCGCTTTTGTGGAAGATTGGTCGGCTGCCAACGTCAACCGTAATTTCCCTGCTGCTGATCGTAGCAGCATTTGGTTCGCCATGGTGTTGTCGGGTCTCTCTTCGGTCTTCATCTCTTACACTTCGGCTTGGTGTGTCCGTGTGACATCTTCCACAACCTACTCTATGGTCGGCGCGCTGAACAAACTGCCAATTGCGCTATCCGGTCTGATCTTCTTCGATGCTCCGGTCACCTTCCCCAGTGTCTCTGCCATCGTGGTGGGCTTTATCAGCGGTATTGTCTATGCAGTTGCCAAGATCAAACAGAACGCTAAGCCCAAGGTTGGTGTCCTGCCTACCACCAATCTGCCGGTTAGTGCTAGCAGCCAGAGCATGAGGGATGGATTGCGCTCGTAAGCTGGGAACTTACGCAGCTTCTTGACCTGGTATGCGTCTATCCTTCTATCTGACGACTTATTTTCACACCCTTCATAGCTGCAGAAATAAGGGCTGTTCCCCGTGCATTTAATGCATGATTCACGTTTGATTTCGAGTGAAGTAGTCCATGCAGGACCTCATCTTCTCCTTCGGCGGGTGTGAGTAATATTTTTGTACTCCACCTTCACACGATTCTTAGAGACGTTCTTGTTTTCCTCTTTATTATATTCTTAATCACTTTTATACTTTTTGTTCGGTCTGACTCCATTGGTTGCCATTTGGACGGTTCGCATTTCAGCATTTTTCTTTCCGATACAGTTGATATGGTTGTTGCGGACTGCTGGTAACGTTTCTGACCATTTTCGTCCATGGCCTTTTTTTGCCGTGGACAGTGTTAACTGTCCTGAGACGAGTTCAATCTTGCGATGAGGTGAAAGAAAATGGAATGGTGCTCTTGTTTTACTCCTGTACATAAAACTATTTCTTCGGGTATAGACTGCCTCTACTGAATTAGCACGGCTTATCTTTGCATGATTCTTTTTTTGGAGACATCTTCTTTTCTTTTCTTCCAATCACTACAAACGACGACGGACTTGAGACGAAGTCCTTTCTCATATTGAAGACTCCAAAAGCTCCACATGCATAATGTAGCGTCTGATCATTCCCATCATCGGTACTCGTCCACTGCGTTTCGGAACTTCCTTTTTGGGGCCGTGCACGGAAGAGGTTTTGATTCCCCTTCCTGTCCGGCCTGGCCCGTTTCTATCGAATCTATACGCAAACATATATTATACTGCGGCAAGGTCTCTATAATCGAAGAGGAATGCCCAAACCAAAAAGAGCGAGAATACCGCAACATCGCGTCGCGAATGCGCCTCGTCGTGGCGATGGCGCCCCTGCTAAACGGGGCAAGAAAATGCATACGTTTTCTAGATTGAGCACCGCGCCCCCAAACAAGCAGAATAATAACAGATCGAATCAGAAGCAAAATCAACATCAGCAGCAGAATCAACGACCTATCATTCCGTTCGGGAGGAGAGATCGGATTTTGTTGGTTGGCGAGGGTAAGTTAAGTGCGCTTGGATCCGCTGTGTATGGATGGTCAAGCTTGATCCGAAATTACTATTTTCTCTCTCTCTCTCTCTTACCCTTGCTCAGGACTACTTGTGATCTACTGTTGCTTTCTACGTCGGAGTTGCTTCGTTCTCAACTATATATACGTGTGTGTATCTCTTGGTGAAATGGGCCTTGGTTTGAAGTTCCCGGTCAACCAGCACACCTGCTGCGCGGTTTCTCTCATATTTCTGATCTTCCTCCATGATCTAGCTTTGATTTTAGTGAGAGGTCCTTCACATGATATGATTCGCGATGTTTAGAATGATGTTCTATCAGTTCCTTACCTTGCTCCTCCAGTGCAACTATCTTCGAGTCTTTTACTGTCTCGGAAATACCCATCTCTAGTTCTATTTTTCTATTCAGCACTATGTTGGCCGCATTGACATGTTGTAACCCTAACAATGATATGCTTTGCGTTCTTAAGGGGCCTATCTTTTTTTGTCTCCCCCCAAGGATGTTCTCATGATCGACTGACCTCACCGTTAACAGGAGACTTCTCGTTTGCCAGATCCCTGGTAGTCCATCACCGATGCAGAAATGTCATGGCAACATGCTACGACTCCCAGGAGACTCTCTACAGCAAGTATCCGCAAGCGGAGAAACACATCGATGAGATATTGCATGCCTTCTCTGGTAGCAAAGGCGGAAAGACTGGACGATCAAACGAGCATGATGTGATAGAACCCGAAAAGAAAGAAGAACGAGGAGGAGGAGGAGGAGGAGGGGGAGGACAAGATTCGAACGCAACTCACAATCGACAACAGGACCGCTGCGGCCCCAAAATCCTCTTCTCGGTCGATGCTCGAAAACTCGGGCAGACCGGCGGCGGTGGCAAAGAGACCCGCGTTGGATTCACGAGACGGGAGCGCAAACGACCCGCTTGGCAGACTGGCAAGCAGAGCGCTACCTCCTCCAATAATCATAACGACCCGTCATTAAGCGGAGGGCCGTGGGATCTCATTTGCTTCAATTTTCCTCACGTGGGTGGTCTATCGACGGATGTGAACCGGCAAGTCCGTTCAAATCAGGAGCTACTTGTTGCTTTTTTTAAGGCTTGTTTGCCCTTGTTGTCATCTGCACCGGCAAGGGAAGAAGAAGATGATGATGATGACGAGGAAGAGGATTGGGAGTCTGAAGACGACGATAGTGACGTAGACACCAGCGGGGACGAGCAAGACTCGGGTCTGGATGCGTGTTCTAAGATAACGAAGAGAAGGACTGAACCGGGGCAGATTCTAGTTACTCTGTTCGAAGGAGAGCCCTATACCTTGTGGAATATCAGGGATCTGGCTCGACATTCTGGTCTGCGTGTTGTGACTAGCTTCAAGTTCCCATGGACATCTTACCCGGGTTACTCCCATGCACGGACTCTAGGTGAAGTGGAAAGTAAGCACGGCGGTAGGGGAGGCTGGAGAGGGGAAGATAGAGAAGCGAGAATGTACGTTTTTGAGGCCAACCAGGAAGAGGGCGGAGGCGCAGCGAGAACTGCCGGAATGGGAAAGAAGAAAAGGGCAAGGAATGAGTCGGATAGCGACGACAGTGACTAAGGATGTCAGGGGTGTCAAGGCTGATAACATGCTATCCCACGAACGATGGATTCCTTACGGGAGAAAAACAACATATATAGCCACTAATTACATGATATAAACCTTCTTCATCTCACTTTCATCGAAGATTTCGCCCGTTGTAGGATCCTTGACCTTACCCGCTTCAACCGAGCCCACCTTTCTGCTCATTTCCAAGAGGCGCTCTTTCCCGTATATTCTGCCGTTTGGCAAGACAATCGGGTCATTTTCCACGTAGCTCTTCGTGTGGTGCGCGTACGGCATGTTCCGCGCCAGTTCGTTTAATTCTGTCGAGCAGATCGGACAGACGGAGGTGGTCGTGGACATGGAGTTTGAGCTAGATGATGTGTATGCGGAATGGCATGAAGGTGTCTTGAGGGCGGATAATCCGGCGGACAGAGCAATATGCAGCAGTGGGCGTGAGGGTAGTGATAGAAGCTCGTGATGAGTGCGAATGAATAAATCGGCCAGATAAGTCCATCTGTCTGACGAATACATCGACTGCGTGCGAAGTCAGCAAAGCACGCCACATCCGGATTAAAAGGCATCGTTTACCTTGTAAGGTTCAGCCTGAGTACTCGGCGGAAAAGCGAGAAGTCCAGCAGCTCTGTGTATCTCGGTGGACTGTGTCTCGAGGTAGGGTGTGAGATACTTCTTCGCATGTTTCAATGCTTCATTGAATTTGCCCTTGTCGCCTGTCCGGATCATTTCGATGTATTGCTGCAACCGTAACTCGAATTCTAGATTATACTGTACGCAGAATTAGTATCCACTAGCGATCTGGTAGACTATCCGGCAACATACCTGGCTCTTCTTCAACGCTGCCTTGTTCTCTCCACACCATTGCAACGCATCTTTCGTCTCTCCGTGACGTAAACTATCAGCAATCCGTTGGCACTGGACGAAAACGTCAAGGTCGACAAGATCTTCGATATCCTTCTCCTGAGCTAGTTGCTTCGCACTCTCAATATGACCCGAGCGCAACATATGATCTACCAAAAGTCTATCGAGCCGTATCCGTGACCACTTATCGTACTTGACGTCTGCCAAGCTGGGAATCTGGTGAAGAGTTTCCAGATGCTGTATGCGCTTTCGCGACTGGATCTGGATCTTTTTCTCCTCCTCCTGCAGATTCTCCATCTTCCGCTTTAGGCCCTGCATGCGAGAAATCATGGCGTCGAGGGCAGCGAGAGTCTGGTCGGGAGTATGAGTGTTGGAGAGCGAGGCGTTTGCCGCTTCTTTGAGAGCTGGTAGGACATATTCTTTTTCTCGTTCGACGATCCGCTGGACGGACTTGAAGTTTCGACGGGCAAGTTCATGAGGTAATCGAAGGAGAGGTTGATCCTGCGATGAAACATAAGAAGAATTCTTCTTTGTGGCTTGAAACGTGAATATACCAAGAGTAGGTGGTTCTCCGCATTGAGCTTCGTCGACGTCAGTTCCGCCGCCATTTTCGAACCTCAAACGCAGCAGGTCTTTCCTTCGAGATGCCTCACTGTGAGATAACTCAGAAAGCACGCAAAAGCAAAAAAGGAGAAGGAATCTCAGCGTCTGGGGATTGTAGATGTAGTTGAGATGATGAAAGTGGGAGAGCGGAGAAGCATTGGCTGGCGCGGATACGGAGAAACTGGAAGATCACGACAACCCAGCGGGACTCATGACCAAAACACGTGTACAGCGTCTATCGAGATCCATGGAGTGTACCGGTACGAAATGATATGTTTCTTGGCTGTATTTACTGGGGCACAGGACTGCGAACCGCAGTTGGGGTACAGATCTTGCTTTTGAATCCAAAACTGAGCTGCATGAATATTGCCCATTAACCCAAGAGAATGCTCGAACAATCAGAAGTCAAGCAATGAAGCACAAATTCCTTTTCAACCCGAGACTCCGACCAAAACGAAACAGAAGAAATATGAAATGTTATTGTTACAGGGAGTCCGCCCAGAAGAACGCTTCCTCTACTCGCTGTCGTCACTTTCCTCCTTCTCCTGTTTGGACTTCCTTCTCTCCTTCTTTTCCTTCTTCTCCTTCTTCTTCTTCTTGCGCTCCGCTCGCTCTTCTGGTGTTTCACCCTCATGTCTCTTGCGCTTCTTCTCTTCTTTGGACTCGTCAACCTCCATCTTAGCGGGCGAGGACGTGGTTTCGGTAGGCGGCACGGGAGGTGCAGCCAGCACATCATCCTTGGACGTGGTCTCGGCAGGTGGCTGCGCAGAAGTTCCCTCAGTCTCAGCGGCACTGTAGTCCTTGTACTCATTCTTCCACTTGGCTGGAGTGGCATCGTTGGCTCGGCCGTATTTCTGAAGATTGTCAGTCAAGATGCGAAGAAAGTCCAATTGCACTCAAAAGGGAGACTCACATCGAGCTTTCCAGCAGACTTGAGCTTCTTCTTCTCCAAGGCGACAGGACCCAAGCCCCATCTGCGAGGGTACAAATCACGTTCCATGATACAACGCTTGACCTTGGCGACGACACCGTGGTCGCAGGTCGACAGCTCGACTGTTGACATCTGGGCGATACCGATCGCGACAGCCTCACCCTTGGTGGTCATGAGAACAACCTCTTCGCCAACCTCAATACCAGCCTCTGCCAGAAGGATTAGCAATGTCCTCATTCCACTGTGTACATTATAGTTTGCTTGGCTTACCGAAACGGAGGAGACCAGGAATCATCAATTTTGCGCCATAGCACACTGCATTGACGGCGCTGTCCTTGACAACAATACGCTTGTATGTCGTCAAAAGACTCTCGAGGGGCCGGATAACTTTGCGAAGATAAGACTCGTCCCGCTGGTTGTCATACATCCATTGGGCGTCCAAGATATCGTGCAAGGTGACCATGCCATCATTCTCATCCATGGCTCCACTTCGCACACGTCTCAGTTCCTGCATGTGCGCACCTACGCCGAGCAAAAGACCCAAATGGACACAAAGAGTTCGGATGTACGTTCCCGCTTCGCAGCTGACCCAGAAAACACCAAGGTGCCTCTCATTGTCGAACTCGTAGAGCTTGCTCTCATGAATGGTTCTGATACGGAGCTGTCGCTTGACGGCCGAGATCAATGGCGGGCGCTGGAAAAGCGCACCAGTCAAGGTCTCTAGGGCCCGCCTGAATTGGGCTTCGCCACCGGGGATCTTGTCATGGAGGCGGATCACGCACACGTACTCTTTTCCCGCACCTTGCTGCGACTTCACCAGGCGAGTCGCACGGTCAATACAGACGATCAAGCAGCCGGTGACTTTGGGATCAAGCGTTCCACTGTGGCCAGTTTTCTCAACCCTGGAGATACATTCATCGATCAGCTGCGGGCACCTCGAACGACGAAAGACGTCGCGGAACACCTTACCTCAGAATTCTCTTCATCCACGCGACGACCTCATGGCTAGAAGGATTAGACGGCTTGTCGAGATTGATCACACCCGAGCTGATGTAGGATTTGAGATCACGCTTCAGAGGAGAACAACCCGCAGGAATGGGTGTGAAGTGGCCAGTTCTCACAAGGACTATAGGCAGGTTAGAAACCATTGGCGACCAAGACAATCGGGTAAACGAGGGCCGCGTCGTGAGAACTACTTACGCTTATCATAATTCTTGAGAAGAAGAGGCCAGTCCGATGTAGAAATGCTCGGGGCTACAGCCTCGGGCTTGATGGTGTAGTCCACCTCTTCCTTGGCCACTGCAACCGCCATTCTCAGAAAGCCGTTCGAATAACAGAACAGTCTTGCAAAGCTGGCTTCAAAAACCAGAGCGCAAGGTCAATTTAAGATTCTCGCTCTTGAAGTTGGGGTTCTGGCTCCTGTCGTCACGGAAAAAGAAGTTTGCTCGCTAGTCCGAGAAATTTTGAAGTGCGGCGACAGCTCCAGTGACAAAACGGGTTAGCGCAGATAGCATGGACCGACTTTTCCAAATTCCACCACAGGAGATAGAACGAGCCAGTACTACTCGATAAACTGTCCTGAGAATCCTCTAACAGTATTAACTAGATTGTTAGGCAGTGTTTAGTTAGGGAATGAACAAATCTTCCTAATTCATTCCCAAACTCCTCGTACGAGGCAGACCAGCTCTCAATTCTACAACACAGCTACAACAGTGCCAGCTTAAGCAGACGGCGATCCAATGAAACAATCTCATATAGGCATGGAACAAAAAATTCATTTCATATTATGGTTTTTGCATATGCGGCCCGACATCATCAAAACTTCTCAACAATCGAGCACGAGCCGATGCTGAACACACTGAACTTCGATTGTACCCTCGATGATGAGGTAACCTATGCAGATGTGTATATAAGTACAGTGTCTTAGCCGCTTCCTAATCTGCGACCTGGACCCCTGCCATTCCAGTTGCTACCCTGAAAGGCCGATGCCCAACCTCTAGAGGACCCTTCACGGGCCTCTTGCCTTGTATTGGTGCCAAGAGCCCTTCCATAGGCTCGCTCTATCCCTTGAGAAGCGGGAGCACGGAACCATCTTCTCACGAAGGCCGGTGTGATGATAGGATTTCTCCCACCGCCGTATGTCGGATACAGCTGTGTCAAGAACTCGTATAAGTGAGCAGCGATAAGTCCCATGGATGCAACGCATGCGGCTTTCCATCCGCTCATGATCACAGTAAGACCAAGCATCGCCCAGGGCACAACCTCCACTCGCATCGGGATGACGAAGAAGTTTATCTTCTGGCCCCGGTTGACCTGTCCGTATGTGTAGGTAAACGCCATGTTCAATACTGCTGGGAATCAGCACGGAATGAGCTTGATGATTGGGCGTCCACATTGGCCTCACCGGAAAGAAAGATTGACGTTCGGAACCAGAAACCCGCAGTGAACTTTAGAGCTTGTTAGCAGTGTCTAAAAGCCTATGGGCTGCCCGAGTACAAATTCCAAGGAGAGAGCATTGGATGTTTCTATTCTTTTAGAGAAAGTGTATTGCATGAACGTTATATAGGATGTAGGGCACCGTAACCACCACACGTGAACTTATATTATCACGTGTGGCTATCTCAAGGTTTTCCCACCATGCCTGCAACGCATACAGCCCTTAAGGATTGAAGCGAATGAGGACTGCACGAGATGCAGGGGTGATCTTCCTCGCGTCCAGGAACCGCTTCAGCTAGAAAGAGGCTGGGCGGGCAGATAATGCGAGGTGAATGATCGGTTCAAGGGGAAGGCTGGAAGGGCAGGTATTTGAAGATGATGGGCGTCATACTAAGGAATCAATCCACATCTCTGTGGAGAGCTGCGGGATGAAGGATCTGCAGTCACTTACCAGAATGAACGTGGCTACAAATAATACATACATAAAGAAGTCACCTGGTGCAGTGAAGCGAGGCGCACCCTGTTCCAAGCCAACACCATATGTGTACACTACCGGCAGATTAGCATTGTCGCCAGCATGGGCTGACATATTCCATACAGCAGTAGAGGTCGATAAGGTAATTTTCTCTTGGTCCCGTCAGTACAAATGGCGTAAAGAGCCTCCATATCTGAGGCGGAAGTTTGAAAACGAGTTCATGAGAGTAAAGGGAGTAGTAGAATGGAACGAGCTGAGTCCAAATCAAAGTAGACTGAATCAAGGTAAGTGTAAAAAGAACCCTGAATGAGCATTGTATTAGCCAAAGTCAGCAGCATGTGGGCAACTTGTGACAAGTACCTGGTAACAGGAGGGAGTCTCCGAATAAAACTTGGCAGTTCCATTTCTGGAATGTGAACGAGTTGAAACTAAGCTACCTCATTAAGTAGCAATGATATGTGTGTATTGACTCTTCACACGTTGAAGAACGCAAAGGTGATCTACAGTGTACCCGTCGTTGATTGAGCGAGAAGAGAAGAGAAGTGAGAAAATGGTGTCGTGTTCTCTGGATGGATTAAATAATAGCTACCTTCGGCAGAGTTTTTCCGGAGCCCTGAACCGTAGCAAGTTCTCGGGCAAAGAGCTTGCCGAGACAAACAACATCAGAAGTAAGTTAATAAATCCATGTTTTCATCAGTTGTTAAATCGACGGGGAAGGCAATCATCCGATTCCCTGATGGCGGAAGTCGCCGAGTTCATCATTTCATATCAACTTAAGAAACATGGCTGGTTGCTGATCGTGACCATGACTGAAGCTCAGGTTCGCTTCTGTAATATCTGTTACAGATTCTATATTCCTTCACACGTCGCTGTATGTACAGTTCCTCGAACGGCGAGACCTCCATTCTTATCCTCAATCCAGACATCCCAGGCTCCAGGTGGCTCTGTCGACTTCCGCTTTCCACATACTGTCAATTCCTCTTCAACATAGAGTGGAGCTAAGTTCCTGTATATAATCTCTGTGATGGCGAGATTTGATTCAATCAAGCGGGCCCGCAGAACGGATAGGAGCAGTGTAAGAGTTAATGGCCCATGTACAAGGAGATTCCGATAGCCTTCCACGTCTTGAGCGTATGCCTTGTCCAGGTGGATTGAATGAGCATTGAAAGTAAGCGCTGAGAAGCGGAATAGCATGGCTTTTGTAGGGGTAATTCTATGCCGAAATTCAGGTTCCGATGGCGCTACACACGGTACGAAGAGAGAAGTCAGTGTGTTTTCTATGAGTCTAGGTGTAGATTGCGCACGTTTAACAGTCCTACTGTTCTCTCCAAAATGTGCCTTATCAGAATTGAGTTGTTCCTGAGTCTTCTCCCGCATGAAGACCAGATTCCTGCTCTCAATGATGGACGCTTGTCCAAACTCCTCCTCGTCTTCTCTCCATATGCGATGTCTGATCTGGCGTTCTTCTTCACCCTCGTTCACGAGCCCTATGCGCCTTTCGATCTTGACAAACACTTTTTCTTCGCCCGCCTGGCCTTTCACTGTGGCGTCACGAATAGTTTCTATACAGACGGCCCGACTGCCGTCGAGGAACGGACCACCAACAGTAGGAAATCGGACTTGACCTCCTGCCCATAATCGCCGGTTGAATGGGTGTCCAGGCGTATGTAAAATATCGGTACCGTCAGGTAGCAGTTGAGACAGCGGCACTTGAGGGGGGAAATAAACTAGATGGTGGCCTACCTCCATGCGAGGTGGGCTGTTGATCGAGGGAAGAACGGCAGGTAAAGTAGGACGCACCCCTGAGAAGGAGCCTGATTCTGTAAGCGATTCGCATAATGTCAGATCCAGAAGATGCGACGGCTGAGGCGTCAAGTAATCATAGCAAAGAGGAAGTCGTCGTGAGGTCAATTCCTGATGTAAATTCGCTGAGATGGAGGAGGATGCCCGAACTGCTACTGACACTCCTGGCAGGCGAAACGGTGCCAACCGAAGCGAACATCTCCTTAGCAACATGGGTATGACCTCAGCACTGTGGTGGCCTATTGATGGTTGATGGTATGAGGAGATGGGCATGGATAGATGTATCATTGTATTCGCTAGCGGCTTTGGGCGCATTGGAGAGTGACGGTGTGCTCCGTAGACGGCTCCGAATCGGCGGTATGTTTAACCGGAGATTAGATGTAGCTCTTTTGAACCTTTTCAAGAATTCTTCTTCGCGACACGATTTCTGCTGAATTATACTTTACTGCCGAGTTCCAGGACTCACGACTGAGCAAGGGGACTCATGGAGCGATTAAGGGTTGCATATCTGGGACCGCAGGCGTCCTTTTCTCATCAGGTCAGGAACCAATACTCCACAAACGATTTCATACAAGAACCTTGGTTCTTACGTCCGTTGACTCCTATCTCAGGCTGCATTGGAGTCTTTCGGTGCTACAGCAGAGCTATCACCGCGACTGTCTTTCGCAGACGCCTTCGCCGCCGTTCAGCAGCAAGAAGTTGACTTCGCTGTGATTCCTGTCGAGAATTCGACGAATGGCTCGGTAGTTCAAACATTGGACCTCCTGGCCGATCGTGATGGCCTTTACAGCGACGTGAAAGTCTGCGGAGAGTATTACTTAACAGTTCACCATTGCCTGTTGGTACACAAAGCTGCATTCCCATCCGGCCGGCCGGACTACCGCTCCATCACCAAATTATATACACACCCACAGGCCTGGGGCCAATGCGATCGTTTCTTGTCAAAGCATTTCAAGGGTGTCGAGAGACAAGATGTCTCGTCAACCTCCAAAGCTGCCGAGATTATTTCGAAAGCGAGCACAGAGCAAAGCGCCGCAATCGCCAGCCGTTTCGCCGCGGAGTTTCATGGTGTGGACGTTCTTGAAACAAACATTGAAGACAAGCAAGATAATACGACTCGTTTTCTTGTATTGAAAAATGTTCGATCGGAACGTAAGGGCGGGTTTCCTTTCGAATTCACGGGAGAACGGCCGACGTCGCAACGGGCTGGACGCGAACCTGCGACGAAAACGTTGATATCGTTCATGATCAATCAAGATCAGCCTGGCGCGCTGGCCGACGCTCTATTAATTTTCAAGGCGCACGAGTTGAACCTCACAAGCATAAATACGCGACCCAGTCAGAAAAGGCCTTGGCAGTATGTCTTCTTCGTGGAATGTCAAAAGAATTCTACATTGGACTCTAGTGAAGATGCCGTCGCGCAAGTTCTCCTACGGCTTCGCGATGTTACCGAAAGTTGCAGAGATCTTGGGACCTGGAAAGATCAACTTTGATCACAAAAGACGTGGGACGAGTACTGAGTTCAGACTGCACGGCAAGGATTGAAGAAGACATCCTGCCTATGGATCAGCCTCTTCCCTGCCTCGAATTAGATGACTCATTCATCATCTTGTGCCTGCATCTATTGCAAATACAAAGAAACGATGACCATCATATATAATCAATCAAGCTTCAATCATTACGCTACAGGTACAAACTTGTTGTCGTCCTTTGATTACTTAGCAGTTGTTATCAAGTAATGAATGACATGTAAGGACTGCCTGTACACCAGAATGTAGGCAAAAGAAAGAAAGCAATTTTCAGTTATGCTAGCTTGCGCTTCACAAGTTTGATAGTGCTGTGAAGAAAGCTCAAAGTGAAGCATCTGTCATCCTTCGCAAATCACGTCTCATGTCAATCTCAATTTAATAAGTAGCCTCAGTGACCTCATTTCGAAGCTTCGAGGGGCCTAATTCGTAAGGTGTTAGTCACATCTAAGCGTGGTGTAATCAAGTGGACAAGAGGCAATTCGAAAACCTACCTCTGAGCAGCTTCACAGAGCGTGGACTAGACCATTTCTTGGCATGTACCAAGGAAGCCATGGGTTCGTTGTGAGAATCGTCTTCCTGTCTCACAGGGCGATCCTTCGAAAGTTCAACTTTCGGGACTTCGGGTCGTTCATCCTCGCTCACTGCGAGGTCGCCAAACCGTCAATCTGTATCAAATGGTGAGCTTTGTTATCGACATCGGGATTTGCACTGTCCGTGCACAGAAGTCGACGTACCATCATAAAATTCATCATCGTCATCAGCGTCAGCAAGTTGTTCAAAATTCACTTTGTAGCGAAGCATGGCTCCAATGCCACCGAAACCCTTGACGAACTGGTTGCCTTCGCTAGACCGGTCCGAAACGAATTCTAGAGTCGCACCGAAATCTTTGTATTTCTCAGCAAGCCATTCAAGGAATGGGCCCGAATCAGCGACTTCCATTTCCTGACCGGTCTCCTTGTCCATGAAGAGCTCTCGATTCGCCTCCTGAGCCTTGGTGGTGTGGAGAATGACTTCGGAACCATCCGAAGATTTGAGGACCCAGCGGGTTATATCCAGGTTCTCGTAAACAATCAGAGTCTCCGCTGCACCGAGTTCCAAAGCCTTCAGGGTATCCTCAATACCGTAGCAGACCTTTCCGGTATCTTGACTGATTTCCTCAAAGTACCTTCCGATCAGCTTCTTCTCCTGGATGAACTTGACGTTGCCCAGAGTCTCCGCGGCAAGTTCGATAGCTTGGTTGAAACCGTTCTCGCCGCCGTAGGAGACGTCAACCACCTTGATAACCTTCGCCTGCAACCGTTGATCGAACATATCGGACTGATTCAGATCGTTCTTGAAATCAGCCGAACCAGCCAAGACCAACCCTGCAACATTGACTTTGTCGTTCGTGATGAAATTTTGGACCGCCAACTCAGCAACTTTGCGAACGTAGTTGTGACGCTTCTCTTCACGAAGACGGGCGAAACGCAGAGCGGACTGACCACCACGGCCGTGCTTCTTCGGAAGGTCGACAGTGAACTTGTGGACAATCTCTCTGGTGTTGCCACTCAGTGTGCCAAACAGCGCACCGTTTCCATCCATAACAATGAAACCGAATTTCTGATCGGATTCGAGGAGCTCGCTCAGTGCTTCAGTGTGGAACTTATTGTCACAGAGATAGAGCGACGTATTGATAGGCTTGAACGGTTCGAAATCAATGTTAATTTTACGCTCCTTGCCTTCTTGCGTGATGATTTCACCGCAATAGATGACCAGGCCATTCGGAGGGACCTTGTTGTACAGCTTGAGACGCTGCTGCGTGGAGGTAATAGCTGAAAGCACGGAGAGTCGATTGACACGGGACTTGATGTTGGATGCAGTACCCTAGAAGTTGGGGTTAGCAGAGAACAAAAGAGAGGCAGCAAGAAGGGAGGTTTGAGGGTATTTCAAAATGTTCAGAATACGTACAAATTCTTCAGCCAACATCTTCGCCGCTCTGGATACCTGATCCTTCGGCGCTAAACAGCGAGCATTAGTCGACTTTCCATGTTACATTCCAGGAGCATGCACTCACGAATGATGAGAGAGATCATGGAAGTGCCATTTCCTCTGGCCTGTTCAAGACGCTTGATCAGCTTCTTGACCTTCCAGATCTCGATGTTCTTCTCCGCGTCGTTCGCCTGAGCCGTGCTCATGTTGGGCGAGGCGACGATGACTCTGTGACCGGAAAGGGGAAGTTCAAAGGGATTTGTCTGGTGACTGCTAAACAAGGGCTTGTCAGCCTCGCAATGGCTTTTGGATTTTTGAAAAGAGCGTGGCTTTCGAAATAGCCAAGGGAAACGACTGTCGAGTAGGAGGAGAATATCTGGATTGGAAAAGCGTACCTTTCAGGCTTGTCACGTCGTCTCTGTGCAGGCCAGTGTCCAGCGGGGTGGAAGCAAAATTCATCAGGCACCACACCGTGGGGTGGTGGCGGCAGCACAAACGAAAATTGCACTGCTGGCT
Organism: Evansstolkia leycettana; assembly: GCA_000787455.1. NCBI lineage: Eukaryota > Fungi > Ascomycota > Eurotiomycetes > Eurotiales > Aspergillaceae > Evansstolkia > Evansstolkia leycettana. The sequence continues at coordinate 20,246 of JSYV01000710.1, read as the reverse complement.
GACATAATCGCAACATGGTCTCCTCGAGGTATAAGAATGAGGAATCGAATTCAAGCAATTTAATTATTGTTGTCGTCTCACTCTACAGATAGAATACGTATGACAGCTTCAGCACTAGCTCCTTTCTTATTTATGGAGAACACAACTCTCATGGACACTTCAGTCCTCCTTATCATTGTATGGACTGAGAAGACTAGACGGGACTGGCCACCAGTACATCCTCGTTGTGTTCCATAGCATTGGGTGGTCTCAACCGGTTCTTTCCACTGAGTAGATTCATGCACGTGATTTTGCCTTAGGAAAGATCATGACGAGGTATACAGATATAGGACATCCGCATACGTAATGAATTACCGCCGGAAACAGTAGAGTTGCGCAAGCAGACATGAACTCTCTTCTCTTGTTGCATGGGAAAATGAGACAAACGATCTGCAAAGATTTATCCTGATAAGGCACAGGCATCTTCCGAGGTTGTCCCAATACTACCTACCTTCTTATTGCCCCTACTCGAAGCTCACCTCCTCACGCCATCGAGTAAATAGCGGGGAAAGGGCGCATCATTTCCAGCAACCCGAGTCTTCAATTGCCAGCATCGGTTCTTCTGGTACTCGTCAAACTTAGCAAGTCGGCTTTTAAGCTCGGCAAGAAGATAAAAACCTCTTTTGACTGATTAGGCGCTCTCTACCATTAATTATTATCGCTAATCAAGCGATGGTTGTACAGGATCTGGTGACACCAGGAAACTGGAGAGCTTATCAATGACCCCACTCCGCTTTCTGGCCTTCGATAGACAGCTTCCCCCGATGAGGCCTTGTACTTCTATTTGCTTCTGTACTCTCGATCCTAGATTCTTTCTTTCTCTTTCCCTCTGTTGACGAAAGGAGATCCTTCCAATTCCATCGAATCTCATCATCAGCCTTGATTTTCTTCAGTTGAGCTTCTGCGCGCTTCACGCGATAAGCATCTTCGGGGCACAGTCGCGTTTATTCATTCTGCTCCAGCACGACGAACCGGATTTTCAAATTCTGGATCACTTATCGATATTTGCTGATCGATGCAACGGCGACTGCCATACTTTTCTACCTAACCTTGCTGAATTCGAAGCTCTTTCTTTCTGTGCTTTCTTCATTCAGAAGGGCTTCTACCTACCAGGCGGACGAGTAGCGGTACAATGCGAAGGTCCTCGGCTGCAGCAGAAGATGAAGTTGAACCTGTCATTCATGCTTCCGTTGACTCTGGCTTAACGATACCGAATTCAAACTCGCCCTTTGTATCTAGCAGCTATGACCAATGGCACCCTGGAAGTTATGGAAGTCCCTCAATTTTTGGGAATATTGAGGGCCAGAGACAAAGGTAATCTCTAGACTCTACGTTGACACTTCTAGTACTGACTTTCTTTTGCCAGATCTACATCTTTCTCTGCACGATTTCGACAAGTCGGCGGCGTGAACAGCATTGACAACTTCGCCCGATCATGGCAGAGGGCAGCTGGCTTCCCGGAGATCATCCCTCGTCGACCTTCGTTTGTGGCAGCCGAATCAGACGATGAGTGCGCCATTGCAACTGGTGGGAATTTTGGTTGGCGGGCAGGGTCGTTTGGACAACAATCTGATATCACGAGACCCTCGATGGATGCAGACACTGAGGCGGGCGGAGAAGAGGATCGCTTGATTGGCCCTGGTCCGTCTAGGACAGCTCTTCCAAATGCCGGGACTCTTAGTACGTCAATTGAGAGACTTTACGGGTCTTCCTACGGGACAATCTCGTCTCGGGTAAGCGAGGCGACTCGGCGTCATGCCATCGAGTTTCACAAGGAGCAACAATTACAGGCAGACCAAGCTGTTGATGATGAGAGGGAACCGCTTCTTATCAGAGAAGTTCAGCATGAAGATGGCACACGGGAAAGTATCATTGTTGGCCAGTCCACTGTGCCGCAGACTATCTTTAACTCAGTCAATGTCTTGATAGGCATTGGCCTGCTGAGTTTACCGTTGGCGATGAAGCAGGCGGGTTGGCTTCTGGGACTGTCGTTCCTCCTCTTTTCGGCGGTGACAACATCCTACACTGCGAAGATCCTTGCTAAATGTTTAGATGTGGACCATAGTCTTATCACTTACGCTGATTTGGCATACATCAGCTTTGGGTACCAGGCGCGTTTGGTAATTAGTCTTCTGTTCTGCCTAGAGCTTGTTGGAGCGGGCATTGCCCTCGTTGTCCTATTTGCTGACAGTCTCAACGCGTTATTGCCGGGAATAAGCATCCTTCAGTGGAAGATCATTTGTGGAGTCATCCTGATTCCGCTTAATTTCCTTCCGTTGAGGCTTTTGAGCGTGACAAGTCTTCTAGGCATACTTTCCTGTACCGCAAGTAGGGTCTCCCTGTCGAACCCGAAGACTTCCTACACTTATTAACTTTCGGCAGTTGTGGTTCTGATCTGCGTTGACGGACTGATCAAACAAAGTGCCCCTGGCTCCCTGCTCCAGCCATCCAGGACGTCACTGTTTCCTGACAACTGGGCCACCCTTCCTCTCAGTTTCGGCCTCATCATGGGTAAGTGCAGTCCGCCAGTTTCAAGACGCATAAAACAGACATCTAATTCCTGATATAGCGCCTTGGGGTGGCCATGGTGTGTTCCCCAACATATACCGAGATATGAGACATCCACATAAATATGGAAGAAGCCTTTGGGTAACATATCTTTTTACGGTGAGGCACCCGACGTGAAAGTGACGACACGTATCTGACTCTTTTTTTTCTCATCTAGTTCTCGCTGGACTGTGCGATGGCGATCGTCGGCTGGATTATGTTCGGCGACGGAGTGAGAGATGAAATCACGGCCAATATACTGATGACAGACGACTATCCGAAAGCACTGTCACTTTGTATCATCGTCTTCATATCAGTCATATCAATCACCAAAATGCCCCTGAAGTGAGTCACTCCGCTCTCAGATGAAATCTAACCCTTGGACAAACCACTAAAGAAGGATCGCAGCTGCCGCCCTCTTGTGTCGACTGTCGAAGTGCTTTGTGGACTTAGTAGGAGGCATGAAACAACCTCCAGTAAGTCGAGAGGGGTAAGAGATGCAGTTCGCTGGTCATCCAGAATCTCTATCCGGATTTTTGTTGTGGCTTTTATTGTCATAATGGCTATTGTTTTTCCGGACTTCGAGAGGATCATGGCTTTGATGGGTTCTTGCCTGTGCTTCTCAATTTGCATCATATTACCGCTTGCATTTCACTTGAAGATCTTTGGGAAGGAGATCGGTTCGAGAGAACGCATTTTGAACTGGGTCCTTCTCATCGTATCGACGGTGATGGCGGTTACTGGAACGGTTTGGGCGTTCTTGCCGAAGGATGTCATTTCTGGGATATAGATACCCCTCACTCAGCTAGCTACTGGAAGCGAGTTTGTCTTCATCCTGACCAGGTTCGCGAACAACGATGGCGAAATTGTTCCTCGATTTCCCAGGATTCACTAGCTCCTTCCTGAATGATTTGGGCTTGAATTCGCCACGGAGTTCCCATAGTTGATAGATCAACTTAGATGTCTTCTTGCTGTTTGCTACGACGAATCCCAGGCTGAGCAAAATTTCCTGCAGCCGGTCTTCCGTGAGGTACCGCGAGTTGTCAACGCACGCAACTGGCAGAACCAGGAACAAGCACGGTTGAAAAGCAACAGGGCAGCCAGGAGGAGGCGTTCTCGTCAAAAAGGTCACACAACGCTTCAACATTTCCCCCCTACCAGCAGCGTCTGGAACAAAGTTAAGCACCAAGGAGAGGCTGATCAGGTGGAACCGATCGTCATCGTTGCGAGGTAAAGGTCTTTGCATGAAGTCTTGCTGGAGTATTCCGGGTCCTTGAGAATTCAGGTCGATTCTTGTAACATCTAGAAACTTATTCTTTGAACATGCATTCTGAGTGCTAAGAGCTCCGACTTCCAACACCCGCAATTTGCAAAGCGTGCCTTCCAAGCCTGATAGTTTAGGGCTGATCCAGTCAACTAGAACTTTACTTGAATCGCCTCCTCGTTCTGAGGACTGTCCGAGCTTGCTAGCGAGTTGATAACTCTCCAAGCCTCCGTTTGCCTTGATCTTTGCATCGATCTCGCCGACTAGAGCATGGTTGCCAGCCTCCAAAGCTTGTGCTCGCTGTTTCAACAGTCGATGATGGGAGCGTATGAGGTTCCGGGTCGCCTTTGATGATAATACCGCGTGCTTTGCTTTGATTGTTGGTGGACGAGAGTGAGAAAGCAGCATTGGCCGTTTGGCCTTGTGTTTTTTCGACGTGGTCATTGTGATGACACCGCGGCGGTAGTCTTCGGGGTACCGAGATCAAAATGTCAAGGCGTTACAGCTGCCCTTTGTCGAAACTTTTTGCTTGACAATCAGTATTGACTGCATTGCTGACGTTCGCAATTGTGGTAAAGTATTGGTGAAATCCTGCTGGGGTCAGTAAATCTACAAAAAGTAACCGACTTACTGCCCAGCGTACGATGTACCATTCCTATTACGACTTAGCGGGTAAGCCAAGCCCACGTACTCTGTGCAGGTCAGGTGACGCACACAGCGAGACCGTAGGGTTTTCCTTAAGCGAATACACTCAAGAATTCGACCTTCGACACTGCGACAATCACCACGACAGCGCCAAACGACAGCCATGGCCCCTAAGGCGGATAACAAGCAAGGTAAGTCTTGGTTTTGCTGTGGAATTTTTATTTCGATCGTGCAAGTTCGTCAATCTCAGCAATTTCGCCTTCCGAGACCGTGAATTGAAGATTTGGAGTGATATGGGAGCAAAAAGACGGCATTACCTGACGACCTCACATACGAATTTGTTGAGAGAGCTTGGGGAGGAAATACGCTTCACGAACTTGCTACGAGAGAACGCTCTATTGAATTTTTCCGTGATTTCGTGTTTGACCTGGGGAATCGATCATTATTGGAATCGCAATTCCAAAATCCAGAAACTGACGGATATGACTCTGTATAGGCAAGACCAGGCCCAGCGCTAAGGCTGGAGCTGCCGCAAAGGCAGTCCTGAAGGGTGCCGGCGCAAACGTACGTTCGACATGACCCTTGATACTGACGTGGTATATCTTTACTAAAATATCGAAACGATCAGTCTAAGAAGGTCCGCAAGATCCGTACCTCGACCACCTTCCACCGCCCCAAGACCCTCCAGCTCTCGCGGTCGCCCAAGTACCCCCGCAAGTCGATCCCTCATGAGCCTCGCCTCGATGCCCACAAGGTTATCCTCTACCCTCTGAACACCGAGAGCGCCATGAAGAAGATCGAGGAGAACAACACTCTGGTTTTCATTGTGGACGTCAAGGCCAACAAGCGCCAGATCAAGATGGCTCTTAAGAAGCTATACGATGTTGACACCGTCAAGGTCAACACTCTCATCAGGTACGCTGTCACTCCAGGACATAGATGGCCTACGAGAGGGGCTGTGTGCGCTTCTACGGGGGTGTGAATTTGTCTCTGACTACTCGATAGACCCGATGGCTCCAAGAAGGCGTTTGCTCGTTTGACTCCTGATGTTGATGCTCTGGACATTGCTGCTACCAAGCTGGCTATTGTTTAAAGATAAAAATTGTTTTCTTTGGGTCTGGGCGGTTTTTGCACGGTGATTCACAAATAGCAGCCGTACATTAGCGATGAAAGCTGAAATGAGGGCTGAATGATTATTGAAAACAATTCATTCAATGCATGGTCTTGTTCGGAACATAAACCCTACTCTCATAATTTCTTACTGTAAACTCGAGGTACCTGGTCCCAGATATAGGTTTGCGCACGAGGGACGAGAAGAATGCATTGCTGAAATGAAACGAATGAAACATACAACAATCGATTGGAATTTAGAGAGACGCCTTCATTATGTTCGATCCAAAAATCATATTGTAATCCTATGGTATTTGTCTAATAGTACACGGTTCAATATCCCGAATATCCATCCGAGTCTATCGTGAGTCTCCCATCAACCCTCGATTGCAATGCAGTTCATGACACAGGAAAAGTATAATAGACCAATTACTGTCCACGCAGGCTCTCCAGGTGTTTCAAAACAGACATCTGCGTATCCATCCATCTCTCGACGCAGTTCTGTGCGCAGCTCTCTTCCGTCTTATCGAGGCGGCCGGAAGTGATACTGCCCGTAATGCATTTCTTCCAGCAGACGTCGGACAGGTGATGGACGGCTGGTACCGGAGTTAGCAGATCAGATGCAATTGAGCAGCAAAGCACAGACAGAAACTAGCATTACGATCATCAAGCGGATGATGCAGTGTCCATGCAACCCTTTTGGATGTATAACTCACTCTGTTGGATCTGTGACTTCTGAGATTCGTTCATCAAAATCTGGTTCAATTCTTTCTTGTCGGCTTCGTTCAGCTTCGAGATGTCGATTTGCGCGTCCTGGAGATCCATCTTGGATGAAGCAAGGTACGTCACGGGATTAGGAGTGAGGAGTGTAGGATTCAGAAAAGCCGTTCTTCTGGTGTTCTTCTAGCTCTTTGGATTTGTGTCGAGTGATGCTGCTTCTTGTGTCTTTGCTGACGTTGCTATCAAAGGCGGTGTAATCCGGCATAAAAGCGCCACATCGGATTTCATCACCAAGAGCGCGCGACCATTTCCTGAGACCAAGATTTATCATCTGCTCTAACTCTGTTTGGCTTTTCTTCGTTGATTCCAAGCGACTTGAACTGCATCTACACTCATAAATCAGTCAGTCTTTCGCTCTCCACTGATTTCCTCACAATATGCCCCCGATCCGCACTGCTCGTAACAAGAAGCCTCCCCCGGCCGGATTTGAAGACATAGAAGATACGCTTCTAGAATTCAGTAACAAGTTGAAGGATGCAGCGAATGCGTCTCACGAAGGAAAGAAGAAGCACGAGGTTCATTGGCCTACTTTTCAGATTATCCACCAACGTGAGCTCCCTTGTTAGAGACGCATTTTTGCACGCCACTTTCGAAGCATTGCTAACCCTTTGTTATGATCTGATGATAGGCTCAAGATACATTTATGATCTTTATTACGAAAAGGAGGCGATTTCGAAGCAGCTTTACGACTGGCTTTTGAAAGAAAAGTACGCCGATGCCAATTTAATTGCAAAGTGGAAGAAGCAGGGATATGAAAAGGTACGACGCCGTTGTCTTACTTTCTGCTGCTTTTTTTTCTGCTTCCCAGTGCCCTTGGGAATCTCCTCTTCTGTTTAGAAGCACGTGGGAAAGTGCTAACAATCCTATCTTAACCCAACAGCTATGCTGCCTCCGCTGCATTCAAACGAAGGAGACCAACTTCAACGCTACGTGTATTTGCCGAGTTCCGAAAGCGCAGCTCAAAGAAGATCAAATGATTCAGTGTGTCAGTTGCGGATGTCGAGGCTGCGCAAGCAGTGATTAATGCTTGGCGCTGTGTTTGAGATAGGTCTTGGAGAGTCATATCATGATACTCTTTCACGAAACATTGTGGAATGTGGGATGGAAACTCGATAATGTTACGGTCACTTCTTACCGCGAATGGCGTTCGGATTGAGCAGAGGCTAGGGTCAATTCTCTATTTCATTATTATATTTGTGTTTCATTTCTTATTGCGGTTCGATGTGTTATGACTCTCTTCATCTGCCTGGAACCTCTTGCTGCACGAGTTACTGGCTCTTCTGAGAAAAGCGAAATGATACCCTTCAACTTTTTCATCGTCCAAAGCGCGAACACTTGGTTTGAGATTCATGCGACTTAGGAACAAGTCCTATGAATAGAAAAGCATGGATTGAATTGTCTCCTAACATGTTGAAAACGCATTTTTTCACGAAATCCTCAATGAGAAATCAAGCCACCATGGAAATGAAAATCCGATAGACAACCAGGACGCAGAAATCGTAAGGGCGTAGCATACTCATGTACATCTTAAATTATGGTCATCACAGTCGTAACAAGGTCATGCCAGGCTCAGAAAGGACAACCAGCCGGCCCAGAACTCGACTCCAAGCCTTCCTTCCTCCAGTCCAAGAAACTCCAGAAGTCGAAGACTCCCCAAAAGAAATGATCGGAAACAAAATGACCCAAAACAACCCAGAGAAGATTCCAGACGCGTACAGACAATAGGTTCATCAGAAAAGTTGACCAGGGCAGGTGCATGAATTGCGATATGTATCACGGCAGCTTAGAGGTCGTAGATAAGGTACTTTAGTAGATTGAGTCCGGCTTGACATGACATAAGGCTGCGCATGCAAACCCTTTCAAAAAAGCGACGTGTTGCTCCTAGGATTGAGATGTGGACGGGACGTGTGACTTTTCAACTTCGGTTCATTCTTAGTCGCGCCTCCAATTTTCTCAAAGCCTTGCAAGAGATCAATGCCATCAACCTCACCCGGGCTCTCGTCAAAAAGATGGAATGAGAAGAAGTCGTCATGTGTAGCATCAATGAAACGACCAGGATCGGGATATTTCGTAGGTGACTCGGGGAACAGAAGAGCCTTCGATTTGCTTGGGGACAAAGAAGGCAGTGACCTCCGGCCATTTACACTCATAGCAGTGATATCCGCCAGCGCATGGCTGCCAGTTCCAGCACCGTCAGTTCGAGCACGTTTAGCAGAACGTTTCTCCGGTGAACCATATGCTGGAGTGGAGACATTATCTAGTGAAGAATCTGCAAAAACGTCGAAACTGGTATGGAAACTCTCGTTCGGAGTAAATGCTTCGTCTTGGATGTCGAAAGCAGGACTCCAGGGCAAATCTTCATCGGTAAGACCAAGATGCTTGATGGGGGAATTCACCATCTGCTGGATCTTCTTTCGATGATTCTGAAGATTAGTGTTCGGAGACACAGACGGTGGCGGTTTCGCAGGCTTTTTGAATTTGATGACTGGGGTAAGAGGCGGTGGCAGCATGCTGACGTATTCACCACGAAGCGGGGAGGAGCCAACATGGTGACTCGAATCTTTCAACATTTCAGGATGTCTAGGACTGATGTCATGAGAAGAGCTCCGGATGCGCGCAATTTCCTCCTCAGCGCGACCGCGCTTAATGCGGGGAGGATCAATATCGAGGTCAGACGTCAGGATATGACCAGCTTTGTTTGGTCTCATTGCCGAAGATTCCAAGGAGGAGAAATAGCCGCTATCGTTCACGGTGATTGACTTGCGCTTCCGTGAGCGTGGCACAACAGCAGAAGATGTCTTGGTGAGAGACGGCGTGGGAGGGGTTCCTTGCCGAACGAAACAAGCTGGAGCAATCGGAGGTGATGAATGAATGGCTTGAGGTGGAGAAGAACGTGGAGCCGCAGCTTGCGATGCGACTGGATTGACAACTTCATCGCCCGTCTCTTCCTGCAGGGCGGGATCAGAGGCAGGGATGGTGGCATCAGAGGACAAGTCCACATTCCTAGAGACCTTCGGAGCTGGCGCGTAGACAGGAGGCGGTGGGACTGCCCAAGTGGCTGAGGTGGGATTGAGCGAAGTCGCGGTAGAGTCGCTTTGGGATACAGTAGGGAGAGGAACGCTTGTCATGGTAGCACGGCGCACAGGTTTGTCCTTCAAAAATTGCGCCTCCATTCCCGGTTCGATGGTCCAGTAATTACCCTTTCCTGGATCATCTTTTGGCCGTTCTTGCTTGACAAACGCCTTGTTTAGACTGAGGTTATGACGGATACTGTTCTGCCAACCAGTATCGCCCCTCCGATAATAGGAGAATGTTTCCGAAATCCAATTGTAGATCTGCGAGAGTGTCAGTCGCCTGTTAGGCGCACGGAGTATTGACATGCCGATCAGGGTGGCATAGCTGTATGGCGGTTTTGTGCCGTCATCTTCGATTTGTGGCATTTCATGAGGCTCTGGCAGGTCGACAGAGGCGATATCTTCGCGCTTCTGCTTCTTCGCTGATCGCTCCTTCAACGGTGCCGCTTCCATTAAGGTCCTCTTCAGAGGGAGCCGAGATCCATAGGAGAAATCTGGAAAGTCAGCGAAACTCTCATTGAAAGAGTCGCTAACAACGCGATTCTCTTTTGACGATGAATCTTCGGTGTTCACACTAGGGAATGTTGTGAACAGAGCGGACTGCGACATGGATGGATTGGGCATGGAGCGCCTCGCAGATGGAGGTCTCTTTGTCGGTGAGTCTGTAGTGAACATTTGCGGTGCTGGAGCTGTGATCGAGACGAAGCCCAGCTCGCCTCGACTGGAGTTAGAAGAGCTTTGACTGCGGTTTGGTTTTGTCGGAGACGGTCTGTGAGTGCCGGTAGACGTTGGGTTAAGAATGAACTCTCCAGTTGAAGGAAGATTCTCGGGGTTGTCTAATGGCAATGGCGATGGCTGTAAGCGAGTTGGGTGCGCCTCGTACAGTGACTTATCGTACGTTGAGAGCGCTCCTGAGGATGACTGCGGAGCCGGGGGTGGACGCGTCGAATTCATAGCAATAATATGGTGGCAGTGTATGAGACTGACGAAAGGTTGCACTATGGGAGAAAAGACGCGTGGGGAGAGTGAAAATTTTGGATTGGGATTAAGGCAGCGAAGGATAACGCCGTCGGACAGATGTCACAATCTTCGTGCAAGCGAGGCCTGAACTATGTATGCGGGAGATCGACGCTAGCAAATGGCGGTCGATAACACGCGCTTTCCAACGTGACAGGCAATGCGAAGTCAGGTCCGCCTTGGTAAATTCAGAAGCGAGAATGCAACCGATTATAGATGATAAGGGTGAGTCTGAAATAGGATCCCAAGTAGATTACGGAACCCAAAAGCGCAGATAAACTCGATCTGTAGGGCACGAGGAGCAGGGGGATTCGGTCGTTGGGCCACAAAGGCGCTAAACAAGGCGCATCGAGCCTTTGGCCCAAGCGAATTGGAACTGCTGAAGCACAGTGAGTGGATGATGCAGTTGCTGTCATCAACCAAGGAACGAGAGATCTGAAGGTCTGCACTCAACAAGACTTGGATATTTGAGAAAAGGAAGAAGCGGTTGCGAGAGGGAGATATGGCAAATGTTGGAGGAGGAGAGGGTAACGACGAAGGGGAGTATCGCAGAGAACGATGACAAGGGGGGAATCTATCCTCTTTGTCTAGCTCGAGCCTCGACAGACCAGGACTCTGGGCTCTCCAAGCAGGGTGGGGGAGGATAGTTGAGCGAAGAATGGGCAAGGTCTTGGTCTCCGTTGAGACTGCCAGTCCTTGCGTGACGCGTCACGCGTGTCGTGTGGTGGATGGTATTATGTACTCGGTATTACAACGTCCCACTAGCGCGTTCTGCAACAATATAATAGGGAAAACAGGGGGGGAAAGAGAGAGAGTTTAATGGTTTTAATGTGGTCTATGGTATTGTTAACAGATGACGTTACTGGCCCCGTGTTTGAAGGCATGAGGGTTCCCATGAGACTAGTGGCCCACAGCCTCTGCTGGTCTAGTTACATACTCCTTGCTTGCATCCCTATGGAGTGCCTTCTCACCAGGAGCTCGAGGTCATTTCTGGGATTCCCCTTGTGCAATGGTCTATTGAGGGGCCACTAAGGCAGGTCCTGGATCCATTGCATCTGTGGAAGAGAATCAAGCCTGAGGAGACTGCACTCAGTGCCACCAGCAGGTGCCAAACGACTCAGAGCCTCAGAGCAGACAATCAAGTGGCTTGTCTTGCACAGTAGTGACCATCAACAGCCTAATCAAATGTTTTCCATGATCATGGGTATATACATGTAATGGTAGAGCCTAAGCAGCCACAATCTAGGCTGTGCTGTAAGAGCAATTCTTTACTACCTAGGTATATTATTATAGATACTGTTAGTACTGTAGTAGACCTCTGGTATATACTCTCAATTCAGTGGTATTTCATGATGAAAGGAGATAGTGATATGCAAAACTGCACTACTATGAGAGCTTACCTAGGGGCAAAGGTTGCAGCTCTTGATGGTATTAAGTAATGTCTTACATCCCTTTCAGGCCAACTCCCCTACATGAGCAGCCAAATTAATCTACTGTACTATACTGTAAGCGGTGCAGGAGTAACCTTACCATCCAAACACGAGCTCCAGTTATGATACTGGATTTGGTTTTCTAAGCGATAGGGATACAATACCTTGATCAACACTTTCAACCAGCAGCCAGGCACGCCATCTGGAACCCAAACTCCAATATCCCTGTGCTAAATGGTATCCTGAAGCAGAATGCATTCCTATCATATCATCTCAAGGAAGTTTGTTAAGGTGAATAGCCTAAAGACCTCTATTGTTTTTCCCTGCGCACAGCCTGCTTTCTATGGAACATGTCAAATGGACAAAGCTTGTACGGTATCCAGAAACCACCATAACGCCCTTGAAAAGATGAAAATCTACTCGAATGTCTTCGCTGGAAAGAAGACGGAAGTAGCGACAAAGGAAAAGACAATGACACAAAAAAAGATCCTGAGATATATCAAATGACCCGAGAACACCAACACCATGCATAACATCAAATGTATCACTCCAGTGACATGCAAATGGACGACTGTCTCGACAGCATGAAAAAAAAGGAAAAGGGCCTCATTATCCGCTCAGAATGAGATATTCTTCAAACATTAATCATGAATGCTCAACTTTTGATTTTTCGACGAGAAACAAGAGCCTCGACGCTCTCACTCAAGGAAGGTGAACATGCTTGTATGGATTATATTCAAGGCACGATCGGCGTCTCTTTCATCAATGACGCAGGATATGTTGATCTCACTCGCACCTAGGGAACGCAACACTGTCAGAATCGAGCCCATGGACCAGATGGAGAGACGATGTTTCATTTGGAAGCGAGAAGCCATAGGAACTTCATACCTTGCGAAATCATCTCAATGTTCACGTTGTTCTCACCCAAAGTCGTGAACATTCGTCCAGCGACACCGATCATATTCTTCATTTGTTTCCCCACAAGACTGAGGATCGCCATTTCAGGGATGATGTCAACGGTGCCGTACTTCTGCAGGTCTTGCAATGCTCCTTTGAGATCCTCATCTATGATCTGATATTCATCTCTTCCAACACCATTCAGAAGAGGCATCTCCGAGTGAAGTGCCATCGATACGTGGACCTCGCTAGTGGAAATCAAGTCGATCGAGAGACGCCACCGGTCGAGCACGGAGAAAATGCCCGCAAAGAATCCGTGGGAGAGAGATCGCTTGTTGGAGTGTACGTTGATCACAAGAATCTTATGCTTAATGGTCACGGCAGTAGGCCTCTTGGGTCTGTTCAGCTGCGCCAAGAGGCTGGAACTCCGTGTGCGGAACAATTGCGAATCGTGACCAGGTGTGGTCTTATCAAACTCGGCCGGCGAGTCCGGGAATATCACAGTGCCGTTACCCCTCGGATTCATGACGTTTTTGATGCGAATTGGGATTCTGGCACGAATGACTTGCTCCATGGTGAAAGGGTGGATCACTTCAGATCCATAAAATGTGAGTTCAGCAGCCTCGGCTGGTGTAATCGCCGGCAAAAGGCGTGCTGTCGGGACCTTCCGGGGGTCGGCGGTGAAGATCCCATCCACCTCCTTCCATACTTGTAACTCGTCCGCGCGGATTCCGACCGCTACCAGTGCCGCGCAAAGGTCCGTATAACCGCGGCCGATCTGATCAAGAAGGCCTCCAGGCACAGTGCCAAAATATCCAGTGACGACGGGGACTTTGCCTTCGCAAGCCCGAATCTTCTGGCCAAACGCAGCGGCAAGATGGTCGTAGAAGGCTTGGTCAAGCCCTTGATTCCCGACGGTGAAATCAATCACATCTGAAAAATCCACATATTGAGATTCAACGCCTCGGTCTTGAAGGAGCGCGGCCATGAACCGGCAACTCAGCTTTTCTCCGACACTAATCACTTTGTCCACGCATCGGGCGCTGATTTCTCCAAGTGTCTGTGCAGCATCAAGAATTTTAAGGACTCGTTCGCATTCTCTGTTTATTTCGCCGACTAACTGGGTCTTGAGATCCGAGGAACTCAGGTGTTCCTCCGCAACTTGGACGTGTTCCAACCGGACTGCCTCGATGAGTGAAATGTAGTGTTGCGATTGGGCATTTTCAGCGTCCCGCGCTGCTCGTAATAGTCTTTCAATCGATTCAAATAAGTCAGTTATGAATGTTCCTTCTGCACAAGCAGGTCATCGGGCGAGATAGAAATGAATATAGTACAGAGCGACACCGGCATGACTCACCGATTAGTGGTACCTTCGGCTTTCGTGGAACTGCTTCGCGCTGAACACACGACGGCCACTCTGTTTTCTGAAAGGCAAGGTCTAAGAACAAATCGGAAAAGCATCAGCTAGAGTGTCATGACAGACATATCTCCATGGCGTCAAAACTCACAGGACGACTTGGTCGACAATGTTCAATGCGAACTTTCCGACGCTCGTGCCACCGAACTTCTGCACTACCCAATTGCGCTTTGGGCCCAGTGCGTTACCGTTTACCAAATGTAGAGACTCAACACCCGACTGCTCTTGAGAATCCATCCTGACCAGTCCAGATATTCCAGATGAGAGAACTGAAGAGAGTCAGAAATTCCGTCGTCTTGGCATTGGGCAGTCGGCGGGGTTTTAAAAGCTGTGAGTGTACGGCCGATAGCGAAAGCGGAGCACGCAGCAATGACTCCTTGCAACCATTTTGAGTTGAGGAACTGCATTTTTTTTTTCCGCCTCCCGTTGCTCCACCATGGACGATGTCGGAGCGAAACGCTGCTTTAGCATTTTTTTAGGCTCTTTGGCAGAGAAAAGTCCGAGTTTGCCCCCTCCCCCAATAATCATTCTCTGGATTTTTAGCTGCGTCTCGCCTAAATGACGCCATCAGGTCGGTTGTTAATTTGTTAGTCGACTTACTGTTATTTAAGCCGCTGAGTCATATCAATTGATGCGATGGGGAGATGTCGATCTCTGAAGAATTGTAGGTATGTAGCCTACGATCAGAGTTAGACTATATAATACATATCATACCTCGGTATCAGTATTATGGTCAGCTGCTCAAGAGGGCCGCCAAAAGAAAATGAATAGGTAATAATTAGCTCCTGCCAGGAAGAAATCATATAGTTCGATGCTCTTCTTGGAAGTACTTCAAGTGCTCTGAACAGAATAATGTTAAATGAATATTCCTGGTCCTTTAAGATGGAAGCCTCGTTTCTCCTTTAAGCATTACTGACTGATTTGCATCCTTATCCTCTTTCTTGAATTATTCTTCAAAGTTGTCCCATTCCTTTTTCAATCAGTAGTATTCCGTAGGAGCACAAGGTATTTGAATGGTCTTTTTTCTTTTTTGCACACTGATATACGAATAACCTGTCATCTTCCACAGCGCAGCAAGTATTCACATCATTTATCCAATAACTGCAAAGTTCAAAGGGCCTGTAGGTTTCATACTGCAATTACGTGTCATAGCATCGATGCGCAGTTTAGTCGACTAGGTCACTAATATGTGCGTACAGATACCTAGGAAATAGCCCTTCAGTTACGACACTCTTCTTGCTGTATACGCTTCCTGCCTCTTATGCTCAGTTTCATCTACGCCTCATATTAGTCCTTTTGTTCGTCCCCGTCTTTTCTCTTCTTGATTCTGTCTCCACTTCTCGCATCTAATTTCAAGCTCCATCTACTGGCAGCGAAGGGAAACTTGCTATTCCATTCCCTGTCCCAGGCAGACGCCAGGGCCGCATTTCCAATGCGCGAAGAAAATATCGATGTTCCAACGTGTCCCTTTTGCCCGTTTTCGGATACCGACAGCGATTTCGTTGCGCAGCATGTAGAATTTTACCATCCCGAGAGTGGAACGGTATCTAATACGGAGCATGATGGATTTTCTAGCTTTCGCGCTGGAGCTACATCTGATCGTCCAGTCTTGTCCCATGCGAATGGGAACGAAGACTGCACAGAAAAGTATATCGAATGCCCACACGGTTGTGGGGAAGTAGTAGGAAAGTCCGAGCTGTGTACGCACCTTGATCTCCACGTTGCTGAGGGTATCGCGCTTGAAGATGTCGGGGCAGTCCAGCCAGACTCATCACATACCTTGGGCATTTGTGCCCATTCATCAGACGAGGATCGCGAAGACGAAGAAACCCTTGGGGCTTCTAGCTCGTCGAAAGGCGATCCGCTGATGTCAAAGAAGGAACGCTCCTGGAAAGCATTGCGGAAAACGGGTAGAGCGCATAGCCCTTCGGACACTGCAAAGACACTCAACGGAGGAGTAAAGAGACTTGGGGTACTGCTCTCCAGCGTACATTCGCGTTTCCATTTTTACCTGTCTACTGACGGCGAGCTTAGCGTGCGGAATTGGGACCCTATGCTCACGAGAAGCGCATGCCGACATGGTTGAAGAAAATGCTAGAAAAGGGTGCCAAAACCACCCAGACGAACCAGATTTCTAGGAACGGCTCGCTAGTGAAGCACGAATCGGTCGAGAATGAAGTACGAAATGTCATTCCCGTGCTAATCCGGCTATGTGAGCAAGACAAGTCTGTGAAGCGTGCCTTTTTCTGCAGTCCAAAGGTCTGTCAGATCTTCAAAATGCCACGGGAGGGTGGATTCTGCGGGTACAGGAACATTCAGATGCTCGTATCCTACATTAGAGAATCGCAAAACCCAGGCCACGAACATTTCTCCGAGAGGGTGCCGACCATTTTGGAATTACAAGATATGATTGAGAAGGCGTGGGACATGGGATTCAACAGCGTTGGAAGAGTTGAAACAGGAGGAATCCGCGGAACAAGAAAGTATATTGGCACTCCCGAGGTAAAGTCTATGGTTGCGACGAGTTCGATTCAAAGGCGTCTAACTCTCATCAAGGCTCAAGCTCTGTTCCAAAGCCTTGGGATACCGTGAGTTCTTTTCTCCGAATGGCTCAAAGGGCACGCCTGACAATGTTGCCGCCAGGTGTGAAGCGAACAGTCTCACCGAAACAAAGGGACTGCACGCACATGATGCGTTATACCTGGATATTGCAGAATACTTTCGAGCTGCTTGCACGTTGGATAGCGATCATAAGGTTCTGATGACGAGTCTGGCCCCGATATACTTCCAACACCAAGGTATGCTTTCTGCGTCTTACCTTCCCGATATACAGCCACTTTCTGAACGGATGAACAATCAATCAGGTCATTCCATGACTATCATCGGGTTCGAGATTCGGGACGACAACACCGCAAATCTACTTGTCTTTGACCCGATGTTCAAGACGCCTCCTGCAATAAGACGACTCTTAGGGACAAATTCAAGCCCGTCAGACCCTGGTCGACTGTTGAAAGCATACAGACGAGGAACACCTTATCTGCAGAAGTACAAGGATTTTGAATTGCTTAAGTAAGACTCCAAAATCATGTCACCGGGCCTCAACTGATCAAGACAGGTTGTCAACACCCAATCCAACCAGAGAATAAGTGAGCTCTGATTCACATTGCTTTTCTCTCTTCCATACCTAGGTATTGTACAAACTGTAGAGACGTTATCATCAGCTTAGCGTACAGTTGGCGGTATCGACAATGAACCGTTTCAGTCCAGTATCGAAGATAACCTATCGCCGACGCTATTTCCAATATAAATCTACTCTGTGGTCGAGGGGCTGCCTTGCCGTATCATCTATCGTAGGCTCTCTGTGTTGGTTTCGTATTGCATATCTCGTGCAGTTCCAGTATGCGTCAACATTAGTGGAGGGAGGGCACGATGTTGAATTACTAAACACAGTATGTATATATTGCAACTTTGGTTGGTTTCAAGAAAAAAACAACTTGGACCTCCGAGCCAGTGGATCTTACACCAGACCGCCGAATTATCTACAGAGCACCGAGGTAAGATGTGTCCCTCGCCCGTAGTCTATCCATCCGCACCAAGATTGATCATCATTCTTGGCTAACACCCCTGGGTGCCTTAATCCTCCGGCATCCCGAAAAACGTGGGGAAAGTCTGCGCTCTCCGAGAAAAAAAATTGCCCCTCACTATCTCTGTCGTTTAGGCTTCTTTGCAGTGTCAAGAACCTGCTCGAATCGCCCTGCCCGGCATTTTGTCGCTAAGG
This sequence comes from Evansstolkia leycettana, assembly GCA_000787455.1. Lineage (NCBI taxonomy): Eukaryota > Fungi > Ascomycota > Eurotiomycetes > Eurotiales > Aspergillaceae > Evansstolkia > Evansstolkia leycettana. The sequence goes on along the minus strand of JSYV01000710.1, from coordinate 2,248 downwards.
GCACTATGCGAACTTCTCCGAATGTGATAATTACCGGTACCCCCGGAGTGGGGAAGACTGTCCACTGCGAGCAACTTGCGCAAGATACTGGGTTGCGACACCTCTCAGTCAACCAGGTCGCGAAAGACCGAGGTTGCTATGAATCCTTCGACGAGGAATTACAAAGCTGGATTGTGGATGAAGATAAGGTACGGGCTTCTGGCCATTTTCGCGACCGGTTTTATCATTCCTAGGGCATATTCCACGTTGTTTAGTTTCCCGGTCATCAAAGAGCTACATTCTGACCTCGACTGGTCCCATCTGCAGCTACTAGACGCCATTGAAGACGAAGTGCTTCAAGGTGGTTACTTGATTGATTGGCATGCGTGCGATCTATTCCCGAAGTCCTGGATTGACCTCGTTGTGGTCTTGCGGTGCCCTTCAACAGATATCCTATACGATCGTCTCGCAGCAAGGTATTCAAGACAAACCCCCGGTTTCTATCGACACCGTCAAACTGAAGCTTGATTTCCACAGAGACTATAAACAAACCAAGCTGGAAGAGAACCTAGATGCAGAAATATTCGGAGTGCTCATGGAAGAGGCCCGGGAGGCTTTCGACGAGGAAATCGTGGTCGAGTTGAATAGCGAAAAGGATGAAGACGTAGAAAGCAACTGCGCCAGGATATCGGCTTGGGTAGAAGCATGGAAAAAAAAGCAGGCAGAAAATGCAGATTGAACCCCCTATTCGCTCACTGGAAGACACTATGCAGATTTTCCGTCACGTCAATGTTGTCCCCCAGCAAGCCAGCTTTGTAGCTTTGCAAGAGCCTTAGATCGGTGGGAAATACGGTTCTTGTCATATCTTTAGAAACTGACTGAATATTACCATATCTCGACGATGCCTTACCTTCTCCTCCTTGTCCATTTCGGCGTATGTTTTCCCTTGATATTCGAATATTGGATCCCATCCTGCAATTACAGTCAGAAATCGGACAAGTGCTCTGGAAGGTCAAGTTGGCGTTGTACATACCGAAATCAGCTGGCCCTCTTGCTCTTACAATGGACCCCTGCGACAAGCTTAGTCTTCCGCGAGATTTCCCTCTACAATCATGCGCTTATCACGGGCTCTTACCTCTGTCCTTCCTTGGAAAAGGATCGGCTCTGCTCCTGGACTGCTACAGAAGGCAAAGGTACAAACAGCCTCTGCAGTCCTGTCATCGAACGAATCGAGCATCTTGTTCAAACCCTCGTGTCCCAATGCCTCAAGGAAATGCTTGCTTGATAGGTGTCAGCGTCTGCTGTGGAGTGGGCTGAGATCAACGAATACGAACATATAGGGCCCAGGTAAGCCTTTCAAAGCGTGAAACTCAAGGGCCGTATCCTCCGTCAATACAGGACCCCCTATCTGCTCCAGTTGCATGGAATCGTGAGATTACGGTATTCAGAGCCCGAAGTATGGCGCATGGGATAGCATTGATGGGCCAGTATGACTAAGGCTGGTTGATATCTGAAACTGGAGACAAGAACTTACAACTTCCGCTGCACGACGACATTTCTCCCGAGCAATTTCTTCTGACGTGCCTTGGATTTCTGGTACATCGACGGCTTGGCTTTCGACTTCAATGACACTGCCTATGATTGCTCTCACCTCGGCCAGCTTGTTCTTGTTTCCAGTAATGAAATTTAGTTTCTTTGGGGGTGACATGGTGCTCATTATCAGGAGTCTGATGGTACCGAAAGGATGAACCAAAATTGATTCCGTGACAGCGGATATACCTGTGAGTTGTATAAACTCTTGCTGCCTCACTCCTGTAGAAAACTCAGAAGAGCGGTGGAAGTGGGACAGATTGATATTATACAGCCGTCTCTCCAGTTGTATTTATGGAGACTCAGAATAGAGCAGCTTAGGTAAGAAGTGATCCACCATTTTGGTCCTCCCAGCGCATACACAGTAAATCATTAATTACCGAGATGGCCATCTAGCTTATCTGCAAATAAAAGATTCTTCCAAAAAATCGGCAGATCATACTTGGCTCGAGCCTTTTTGAGGATTCTAAACATGAGGACTGTTCTGATGACCATAGTTGGGGTCAGCTAACACTCTTTGTCAGAAGCATAACAAGGATCCAGACGCACTGTGGCGTCTTTTGCAAGTGTCGGTTCGAACGTTTTCACCCCTTCCCTTTCTCCCAGAGGACGCCAATACTGCCGTTTGTACACTACAATGTCTTTCTGCATCGAAAGGGGTAAGCTAGTATATGACCGT
>JSYV01000709.1:0-38600 GCA_000787455.1 Evansstolkia leycettana | reverse complement strand
TTTTTTTTTTTTAGGTTGCAGTAGCAGTGCCTAATGCAGGTGCTCAAGCTCGAATGCCACGAATGACCTTTTTGCCCACATCCTGTATCCAAACGAGGGTGGAGAGAAAGAAGGCAGGACCAATCTGACCGAGAACGTCCGACCACACTTCTACCATTGGAGGATTAAAGCTTCAGCACACGCAGAAAAGATAAAGCAAAGCAAGGCAGTCATTATCTGCTTCGTTCGGTCGGAAATTCACGTAGTATATATTCCCAGAGATGGCTTGTAATGTGTCAAGTCCCGTGATTCACACTTCATGCCAAAACCTGTAGCTGCTGTCTTGCAACATATCATCATGACCCGTAGCTCATTGAAAAAGAAACAAACCCGTCTAATGTACAGTATGATGTTACTCAGCAACAGCAGCGCCATTTTCCGTCATCTCAAGTTTTTCCTGCTGAGCCATTGCCTGCGCTGAGACGATTTCAGCAAGGCGTTTCAATCGAGGTGTTTGAAGCCCTGATCACTCGTCAGAATGTAGCTAGATTTAAGGCGCTTTTACTTGTACTCACAAGATGGCGTATATGTTTCTAATGCTGTGATAACGCGAGGCTCGGCAATCTCGTACGGACCACTATCCTCGATATCAACAGGCGTCAAGAGAAGTACGTCGCTCTTCTCCGTGACACGGGATGCGACAGCCTTCATAATTTCACCATTGATGGGTTGCTCATAGTCCGCAACAAGATACTGATTCAACAGCTTTTGGATCTGGTTGGGAGAAAGCCTGTATCAATTTGTCAGAGCCGGTTGCCCGATAAAGCACAGACAAATGCAGAACCTACATCCAGCATATGTCTTGAATTATCTCAATGTCATTGAGAGTCGCCTTCTTCAGTTGAAGGAGCTTAGTAGCTTGCTGTGTTATTGTTAGTGAGAACTCAACTCAAGAGTAGAGAGCGAAAATGTACCATCAAGTGTTCCAATTGCAGTGTTCCTTCCGGCATGTCGTGACTCTTGCACCACTCTTCGATTCTAGTGATGTTGTAATTGATCTGAAGGCCACGTTTCCAAGACAGGAAATTTCTTCGCATGAGAAGGTCGTTAAATGCAGTAACACCAACGAGTCGAAGCAGCTCCGTAACAGTCTGAGTTATTATCGAGTCCTCGAGATAGAAAGCCTTCATTGCCTTGTAGACATTGTTCAGAAGGCTGAGAAGGTTATCCATGCTGTAAGCCGGATTGTTGTTGGAGGGAAGAAGCTTGCCGAGGAATCGATTCGTTTCGCTCGTAACAAATCCTGGAAGAGACTGCGACTCAATGATCGCAGGGACAATCATCTTGTATAGCTTTTTCTTCAACACCTTCATCCAAGTGTGGTATATGTTGAACTCCAGACTCTCCAGGTCATGTTTCACAATCTCCAATAAGCGATCATACTCGTAATTGTCAGTCTTCTGCGCTTCGTACCAGTCCTCTGCCAAAAACACGAACGAAAGCATCTCGTGCACATTAGAAAGCCAGAAAGCACCAGGGTTGATGGCGTCATCACCATCATGTTGCATAACCTCCTGCTGGATAGACTGCATGACGTTTGCGAGAAAACGTTCAGATTCCTTGACAAAACCATTGTTCCACATTTCGGATGTGACAAGGTTGATAAGATACGCAGGAAACAGCACTTCTTTCTCGGAAGGCGGCGGATTGGAACTGGGAAGTGGGATCTTGAGGTTGCGAATAAGACCCATTGTAACTTCTTCGTTAAGTTCCTCCTCCTCTGACAGAAGGTTCTCAAGTTCAACCTCCACAGAGTCAAGCCCGGGGGAGAACGTAGAGCCTGGAAGATTCTGGCGGCCGAGCGCGGAGCCTGGGATTGCCATAGACACGGGCCTTGGATTGTATGCCCCGCTGAATCGGTCAGTCTCAATCCTTTCAGCGCCAGCGCTTCGTCTCTTGGGTTTGGGCTTCTTCGATGAAACCAAATTGATCAAGCCGCCGACAGGTGGCTGGGCGGGACCACCATTCTGTAGCTCTCCAGCCACACCATTTACAGGTAGAGACCTCTTCGCAAGCTCCAGCTGTTCTTGAAGGTCGATAATTTGTTGGCGAAGTGCAGCTTTCTCATCTTCATGGGTGTTGCTGAGCCGCTTAAGAGCCTCCAACTCCTGGTTGGCCGAGCGAATAGCCTCCCGTGAGATTTTCTCTTCATCCTGTAAACGCTTGATGGTGGCTTGTGCTTCGGAGTGATTTTGCTGTAGCTTGCTCATCTCTTCTTCCATAGCAGCAAGCCGAGCGGCAACGATTCTGGCTTGGTTGGCTTCGGCCTGGAGTTCTTTCGTGCGAGTTTCCAATGCGTTATGCCGGCTTCTCCAAGATTTCAATTGAGTTTCGTAGTTCTCAAGCTGCGAAACCAGTGATTTATTCTCACGTTTGAGAGATTCCAAATACTGTGTCAGCTCCACAACCTTGTTCTCAAGCTTGTAAGAAATCTGCTTCAAATCTCTCGCTTCCTCACGCAGTTTCTTGTATTGTCTTCTAGCCATCTTTCCCCTCCAGAGATTTTGGACAATGACAACCTTTCGACGGTACTGACGCCAAGCCCGCAATTGCCGCCATGAGCGGAAGGCACGCTGTATCGTCTTCGCTGCATTTCCAAGGATAGTGTCCATGATGTTTCGGCGACAAAGGAAGCCTTTGGCAACTGATTGGAAGAGAATGATATTGCCGCGAATCTGATTGTAGCGCTTTCTTTCTTTCTGCCCCCTCCATACCCTCTGTATTGTAGTAGCTGCCTTTATCTGGCGGGCTTCCTCAGCGCGCTGCCTTGCCAAAAAGCCCCGTATCAGAGATTGGGTCATGAGAATCGAAGCGCGCGCCTCCAGGTATCTGCGTCGGTAATATTTACACCGCAAATTCTTTTGGATCATCACCGCACATTCGTTCAGTCTGGAAGTTCGAAGGTTCTCCAAGAATGCAAGCATGCCCGCACGGAAGAAAATCTTCGTGAGGCCAAGTTGGTATTTATCCTGCTTCTGGTGGTTGACGTCGCCCAAAGCTTTCCGCAAGATGGCATGGCACATATCTCTGATTTCGGACGTCCACTGCGATGAATGGCAGAGCATATAGTAACGAAGAGCGAACTCCTCGTACGTCCACCGAGTCGGATAGCCGGCAGTGCTGATTCTCACAGTCTCAAGAACACCGCAAGCTCTGAGTTGACTCAGAACCATGGGGCCTTCAAACTTCCAAGACTCCTTTGCCTCGTTCGGTTTGATGCAACGTATGTAATGCACATCGGTAGAATTGATTGTATTCATGAGCTCGATTAACGACGACTTGAAAATCCCTCCGAGCGTCGGTTTGCGGTTGACAGCCACACCAATCCTGCGTCCCGGAGCCGCGACTAGTTTAGATGAGACTGAAGCGGAATCCTTTTCACGAACTGCAGCGGCTATGTCCAGAACCTCTTTCACAAACGTGTTCGACGAGTTGCGCAGAATTTCCATATGTTCATCTGGAACAGTATCTCTGTTCTTCTCTATGAATCCATCCGATTCATACGTAACGTCAACAGCATAGTGGCAGATGGTAAAGGCCGATTTTCCAAACCGCGGCTTCTTGTAGAATTTTTGCTTGTCAGCTGCAAAGTTGTGATGGAGCTTCGTCACGAATTGTTCGTCAGAGCCCATAGGCAGTCGAGATTCTTCATCCAGAAGAGACAAAATACCGAGCTTGCCTTCGATCAGGTCGATACACGGTTGGTTGTCCGAAAATTCAATGAATTTCCAGTCTATCTCCTCCCGCACATATTCTTCCTGTTCAAGCTTGAAGACATGCTGATTGAACTCCTGTTGCAGCTTCTCATTGGCATAATTGATGCAAAATTGTTCAAAAGAATTCTTGGCGAAGTGCTCGAAGCCGTAGATGTCCAGAACGCCAATGAAAGACTTGACTCTGTTCAAGACTTCCTCGGTTGCTAAACGACGATTTATCTTCTCCACGAGCCAATCAAAAAGACTGGAGTAGATGAATTTTGCGACCGAGTCTCGCACGACTGTTGCCTGCTGCTGCGTGAGATTCGAAGTGATCTTCTCACCTCTGGTGATAAGCTGCTTCTTGACAATCCACTTAGCAAAGTCATTGGTGTCTATCCCAAGCATCTCGCAAGCGCGGACAAGCGAGGGCTCCGTCGGTGATAAGGAAGAGTCAGTTCGTGTCGCCGTGATCTTGACATTGCCGAGATGCAACAGAGCTGCTAAAACCCGAAATATCTCAGCCTGCGTTTCCTCTGGAACGCCAATCGTTGTTAACGATTTTCTAGTCGCGTCGAATTCGGACTTATCGTCGACGCCGTCGATTGTCGGCGTTCCGCCCTGATTAAGGTAGTCGAAATCTTCAACTGACAGAAGACCAAGATCCTGCTTCTCTTGATCGGACGCACCGGCAACAAGTTGATAGAAAATGTGATAATTTCGTTCTTTAAGAGGTTGAAATACCAATCTTGATCTCTCTAAGAGATATGTCCTGATCTTCGCACCAATAATGTTGGCTTTGTCGTCGAACATGATCTCAATGTACTTTCCAAACCGAGACGAATTGTCATTTCGTGTTGTTTTTGCGTTTCCAAAAGCTTCCATTACGGGGTTCGTAGCCAAGATCTGCTCTTCGGTCTCACTGATCGCGTCGGCTCTACCTTGCGTGTACTTCCCGGGCTGATCTGAAGACTCCCGAGTGGCAAAGTATCGCATGATGTATTTGGCGCTCACAGTCTTTCCCGCGCCCGATTCACCTGATACCACAATGGTTTGGTTTTTTCCATCTCGTAACATGTCCCTAGAATGGACTATGTAAGCAATGATACAAGCGAGGGATCAGGCAGCTCTTACGCGAAGGCTTCTTCTGCAATGGCGAACAGATGAGGTGCCTGTGAAGCTCGATGCTTTCCTGCATACACTTGCACCATCTGCGGAACGTAGAGCGAGTCTACCCGGGCGAATGGGTTGGTTGCAATGAGAACAATCCCGCTATATGTATATATTTCTTTCTGGGCATATCGCAGTTTTATAGCTTGAAGGACTTCGCGGGCATTAGTAACCGACCATTAGAAAGGTTCCAGGGTGTGTGCAAACCAGCAGGCTCATTCAAATGAGATAAGTTCGTCAGGTCTTCGCTAGCTTCAAGCATGGCAGGATTCATTAAGGGCGGCAGGGTGGGATTGTTGTCCATCTGCAACTCGGCCTGCGTTGTCTCGATGGTTTTTGTCTTTGATGCACAAACGTGTCAGTACGCGCATAATCTCGTCAAACTTGGGGGTAGGAGCTCAAGCAAAGAGAACAGAACGAACCTCTCCATTTTCCAACTCAAATATCAGTTGCACCTTGTCCCCATCAACGATCTTGTCCTTCACTTCAGAGGCAACCCAGCCCTCAACAGGGTCAGGCTGCCACGCTCTCGTCCCAACCTCGTAGCTGTGCGCCATCACTCCGACGTGGTTTTAGCAGCTAATAATGTTGATTCAGGCAAAGCCAAAACGAACGCTAGTTTGCGGATGAACGACGAGCCACGGATTTTGTCAAGGCATTTAGAGATGAAATCGATGGAAAGCACCAACAGATCCAACGTCCTCTGAGAAAAGAGAGGAAGAAATCGAAAATGCGTATTTTAGTACGGAGTAAGCATCGACTATTTTCTTTCTGAGCACCAAGGGGAAGGACGAAGTACGGAGTAGTACATGGACGGACTAACAGCTGGCCATTTAGCGAGCCGCGACCCCTGAGCTGCGCGCCACTCCCCGAACAGTTACTCCAGGACCGTATTCCGGGCTACGGATAACCCACATGTTTCAGCACCAGAGCGGTGAGAGAGACCTCCATTATTATTGTTGAGGGTTTAATTTAAGACTTTTGGGACATCGTGTTGGTACAAAACTTCGACGTGAATTCTACTGTCGTACCCTGGTCTTATTAAAGGCTCAGAGAATCTGACTCAGTACCTAGGTACATTATACTATGTTTGTTGCTTTCCGAGGATAAACCTTGAAGGTCAGTGCAGAGAAAGAATGGAAAGGTCTTTAAAGATCAGGAGTATGGCCGGAGCATAGTGCTGGTTATTTTCTCTGGGAGATAGACGATAGCTCTGTCACATTTCAATTATGATGTATCAGAAGGCATGTAGTGTGCATGAGATATCAATAGAGTTTCAACCTGCGATGCTGCCAGAAGAACCTGCTCGTCAATGATGCCCTTAAGCACAGATACTTCATATTTTCCAAGGTTGCTATCGACTCTTGCTGCTTCAAGGTGGTCACCGAGTGCTGATTCCAATAGCTAGTTGTGATTGATGGCTCGCTTTACTCGTTTGATTAGAACCAGACTGTTCTAATTCAAAGATGGCCAATCCGTGCTCAACTTTTAAAGCACGGGAATTACCTTGACAGCTCTAGCATCTGCATGTCTTAAAGAGCGCGGGTCCCAGGTGAGGGAAAAAAGAACATCGGATTGTATACATAGATGCACAGAAAAATATTGAGAATTAGGATCCAGCTGTACTATGACGATGATAACACAGAATTTTTTGATAGTACCTGTAAGTGCTCGTGTCTCTAATATGAAAGAGAAGATTGTTGCAATAAGGGGAGAATCAGACTGAATAAGAGCGTACTCCTCGCGCCGCCAGCATTTTGATAAAGGGAAAAGAGGACTAGAAGAGGGGAAAGAAAAGCACAGGAACTATGGATAGCAATTCGCTCTCTGTCACCAAGGAAATCAGCAGATGCTCAAGTTCAATCTTGCATCTGTCGGACGATCTGAAAGCGGTGTCGGCATGAACTTAGCCTAGCGAGCTCGAGGATGGATGATAAAGGGAGTATTAAAAAGGGGAATGACAAGTGGTAGAGTTTGAACGCAATGACATCAAGGCGACAAGGAAAACCGTGAGAACCGAGACCAAGTGTCAACGAGCAGTGGCATACCCATCCTTGTTATGCTTCAACAAGCTGGGCGGAAGCTCCTCCCGTCGGGAATCGCGTCAGCTTAGCTTTGCTTGCATTCCGCCGCCTCTTTCTTAGGCTTCGAAGTGCCATCCTGCTTGAAAGTTAGAGCCGCGCCAATGGGTTTCAATAGGAAAACGAGACTAAACGAACCTCTTCATCAGATTCGTCGTCGATATCCCTGTCAGACCTTCTGTCATCCTCATCCTCATCCTCGTCCTCATCCTCGTCTTCGTCGTCTTCCTCGTACTCGTCGGGATCAACGTCATCTCCCAATTCCTCAAACTGAAGAGCCTCGCCAGTGAACCAATCAATGGCACGCGGGATGAGCTTTTCTTTTATATCCTCGCCAAGCTGATAGTCGAGCTCGAGGCGCTCTTCGATGTCGCTAGCAACCGTGTCATCGTCATCAGTTGGGGGTTGCGGGGGAGAAAAGAAGTTGAAAAACGACTCCGTCGGGACAGTGACCTTGACAACGCGCGTCTGCTTCGTGTCTAGAATTCTCACACTTCAGCTCCTTGTCGAGTGCTGCGAAGGAAGAATAACACAGAAATTGACTTACTCTTGTTCCTTTGCTTTTTGCTCTCGACACGGACAGTGAGATCTTTGTCGGCTTTCCAATCAATCTTGTCACCCTCTGCGTGATCATAAATGAAATCACCTCCGTATCCGTTCTCTTCCTTGTAGTAATAGGTCTTGGAGATGGTCTTGTTCGTGAAGAACTCATTTTCCGAGAACTCAAAAATGAGACGGAATCCAGGTCGATCAGTATACTCCATGCGAATATCAGTGAGATGTTTGAGAGCCTCCTCATCGCGCTCAGTGATCATCTCTGCAAGTGAAATCTGGTTCTTCATGGCGGATAGCCAGAATTCTGGGATACCAATCATTGCAGGCTCGTTTCCTTCGTCTTTCTTCTCTCCCTCTTCGCCCTCCTTAGCATCAACATCCTCGTCTTCTTTCTTACCCGCTTCAACTTCACTGTCGGTTGGTTCGGCGACCCCGTTCACGATGGTTGCGCGTCTCTGATAGAGAGGAGTGAATTTAGCAAAATATTTCTTTTCGAGTTCTAAAACCTCCTCCTGAAATTGGGCCTCCAGCTTAGAGTGCTCCTTTTGGATACCCTTCAAACCAGCGACACGGCGGCGGACCGAAGCGGGGAGAGACTCAATGTAGCCGGACGAGCGGCCAACTAGTGAGCCCAGTTTTCCTTGAATCATGGATACGAGTCCAGGATTCCTAGCGAAAAGGGAGGCCGCAGTAGCATGATCAAGGTTCTCTGCGATCACCGTGTCAGATAACCTGGCGGTCAATAGCTCTGAAGAAATACGAAACAGGATTCAAGTACCTTCTTTGATGCTGGCAACGCCGGGCTGTTGAGCATGAGAAGAGATGGGAGCATTATTTGCTGGCGTGTTTTGAGGAGTTCTATCGAGTACGAACAAATCGTCAGCAGCAGTAGTACACTTTGTCGAGAACGGTGAAAACGGAGGCAACAGTAAGAGACCAGCATCAAAATAAACTGAACGGATACTTACGGCGCAATCGGGAAGTCCGCCTTCTTGTTCCTGATGGGTTCGGACATGGCGAAAGGCTGATCAGGGCAAAATGGATGTGGAGGGGTTGTTGTGAGGGGAAGAAAGATGTCAAGGGTTGAGGAAGAATTTGATACGCCTTAAGTTTTGGGAGGTCTGGAATACTGGCTTGGTGGGATCCTTAGCGCCCTTCGGTCGAGGGGCTTGGCGGGACAGCGTGCCTGTTGAGAGACCCTTGGGTCTGCGGCACACTCCCAACAATAATACTACTTTGATCGCTGCAACGTCTTTGTGACCATATATCTGTTCAGTGTAGACACAGTCCTTAAGCACTTGATTCAAAGTATGCTTGTCCTTGACATAGTTGTGACATCTCTCTCACTTGAATGGTACGTATGAGCTAACAAGTCATTCTATTCTAAATCATTGGCCCATGTACAGGGAACAGATTTATTGTCTTACAGAGGCCAGATAAGAGCCAGGCAGGTATTTCACAGCTCAGATGTTAGTACTCAGTCCCTAGTCACCTAAATTCTAATACTTGATACAGAGAATAGGCTTTGACTACCTTCTAAGGCTTGGCTTGATCACTCATTGATTCTTTCACTAATAATGGCTTCCTGGATTTGAAACAAATCAGTAGCCTCTATGTTTCTTGCCTGGAATCTCTTAACAATCTACTGGCGCAATCTTTTGCATCTGTTGACAGCAATAGCAAGCAGCTCATGGAAGGCCTTTCTCTGCAAAGATTGGTTGTTCAAATCAGTGCCTTAGGTACCCAAACTTCCATCTAACTTTTACAAAGTCACGTGTAGATAAATGATAACAGAACACCCACATCCCGATGATGGCCAAGGTCTATTTGCAAGTTTATCGGCCATGGAGCTATACAAGATTGACTTAACATAATCGACCCGTCCATCGTTCCTCAGCGGGCACTTCCTGTTGACTTCTTCTGATAGTATGCCATAAAGTCCCAATCGCGTCGTAATTGCTTCCCTATCCAACGAGAAGTTGTCTCTCCTCTTGAGGTCATCGCCGCTTATGCATAGTTGCACCTTTATCTTTACTGATGCAGGTTCTTGCACGCATCATCTGATCAGTTCACAGAAAGTGTCGGGTTGAACAGAGGCATTAAGTTTCAGTTAATACTGCCGTAATGGAGAGCCCAATTCTATCACCGCAAGAGCATGAGTCGATCGATCGCCATATGTCGAGAGCTAGCTACCGACGAGATTCCGTGAGGAGCAGGTTGCTTATTCCCTGTTGCTTCCTAAAATTCCCATCACTAACTCGACAACAGTGTCAGCATCGTGTCCGATGTGGAAATGGGTGGCAATGAGGTGTGTTATCTCGCCCAGTCTTCGTCAGAATCGGGCATGACTCAATATCGCAATAGGTTTTCGATGGCCCAATCTCTGAGAGCATCCCCTCGAGTGTCGTTTCGTTTGCTCATCGAAGTGGTCGGAAGGACTCAACCGTTAGCTTCACCTATTTCCAGGATGAGGAAGACTTTGTTGAATGGCCAGACGAAGAGGCCGTGGATGGCGAAAGTGATAATGGAGGCCTGTGCATAGACGACGTAGGGGAAGTACACGAGCAGCCCGGAAGATCTTCATTCGTTTCCAAGAGGACTTCTCACTCTAGAGACTCCATTGAAGATCCCCTTCTCTCACGATACCATTCCACGAACTCCTACACACGTGACCGAAGGACTGGCAGCAGGCTTAACCAGAAGATATATATTGAATCTGAAGATCTGACGGCGGTATTTGCGGGCTTTTCCACCAGTATCTCCGGCCTTATTATCTATACGGCTTCGTGCATTCTGACTTTTGGCTTTGCCTACCTTCTTTTTCGATGGCTACCTAGATGGCGGGTACGTCTGATAGGGAAGCCTACACCTCTTCGCAAATGCCGTTGGATTGCAGTCGAGGTGAGCAGCACGTCGCACCAAAGACGGAATTATCGTTACGCTAAGACTCGCCAGGATCAATGGGGTCAATTTACAATTCACGAAGTTTCGAGTCAAGTGTACGGGCGTTCTCTCTCCACAGTCTTCGCAGATCGTCAAGGCTATTTCATTCATAACGACGAAGACAATGACCTTGTTATTGCATCTCTACGATATATCGACTACAGATATCTTCGATTCTTCTATCATCCGTTAGAGGATAAATTCTTCTTGGTCAATGGCTGGAAAGACCCGTCGTGGACAAACGTTAAGGGTATGAGAAGTGGATTAGACGCCGAGGATCGTGATAGTCGCGAACAGGTTTTCGGCAGAAACCTTATTGACATACAACAAAAATCCATTGCCCAGCTTCTTGTTGACGAAGTAAGTTTCGCTCAATAGAAACCTCTCTGACCATCTGCTTATAAATGAAAGGCGTTCCATCCATTTTACATCTTCCAAATTGCGAGTCTTGTTCTTTGGTCGCTTGACGAGTATTACTACTATGCCGCCTGCATCTTTATTATTTCAGTCTTCAGCATTGGTGCTACAGTGATTGAGACCAGATCGGTATGTTACGTTGCGACAAATGAAAATCAATACTAGACTAAGGCCGGTTATAGACTATGCGTCGACTAAGGGAGATTTCCCTTTTTGAATGCTGTGTCCGAGTACTGCGAAACGGGTTCTGTAAGTCAAGGTCTCTTCGTGTGCTAAATATATTCAGATGTTCCTGATACCGCTTTTCGCCGTAGGGAGGTCTGTCCCGTCCACAGAGTTGGTACCTGGTGACGTGTTTGAATTTTCCGATCCTTCACTGTATCAAGTACCATGCGACTGTATCCTGCTGTCGGGCGATTGCATCGTGAATGAGAGCATGCTCACAGGTAGACCACGCGAGCTATGAAATATTGTCTGTCAGTGTGCTAACATGGCTCAAGGCGAATCTGTACCTGTGTCAAAGATCCCGCTGACAGATGACGCTCTGAAGTACCTTGACCTGAGTGCCCCTTCTGTTCATCCTGCTGTTGCGAAGCATTTTCTTTTCAGTGGAACGAAAATCATCCGAGCTCGGCGGCCGCATGACGTCGATGATGATGAAGCTGTTGCATTAGCAATAGTTGTAAGGACCGGTTTCTTGACCACTAAAGGTGCATTAGTTCGCTCGATGCTCTTTCCGAAGCCATCAGGCTTCAAGTTTTACCGAGATTCGTTCCGATATATCTCAGTGATGGGCGCTATCGCTGTTCTGGGCTTCATAGCGTCGTTCACCAACTTTGTCCGGCTTGGAGTAAGTCTCCATGTAATTGTCACCAGCCAGCCACTAATTTTCACCAGCTTTCTTGGCACGTTATTATCATCAGGGCACTTGATCTTATCACGATTGTTGTGCCGCCGGCTCTGCCTGCCACCTTGACAATCGGCACAAACTTTGCGCTCGCACGGTTGAGAAAGCGACAGATATTCTGCATCAGTCCACAGAGGTGAGTGCCAGTTAAGGCTGTCTTGTTGTTTCTACTATTTCTTTACTGAGAAGATTCTAGGGTCAATGTTGGTGGCAAACTGGATGTTGTCTGCTTTGATAAAACAGGGACACTTACAGAAGATGGCCTGGATGTACTCGGTGTGCGGGTAGTAGACCGCGATACGAAGTAATCAAGCGCTCCTTGCAATCATGTTTGCTGCTAACGGAAAGACAGGTTCTCTGAGCTGTTGCCCGAAACATCACTTCTGTTCCCCAATCCTCCATTATCCATCAACGCGACATTTGATGACAATAAGTGCAGGAGTATTGTATATACCATGGCAACCTGCCATTCCCTAAGAGTTGTGGATGGCGAACTCCTAGGGGATCCTCTCGACGTCAAGATGTTCCAATTCACCGGTTGGTCGTACGAGGAGGGCGGAAGCCATACTGCTGAACAACTGAATCCGAAGTATGACACGATCATGCCTCCCATCGCAAAGCCACCTGTCTCTGCGGGTCCTAACAGTAGTCGCGATTCAAATAACGCAGTGAGTCCCCCCCAGCCCCCCACTCAGTTTAATCCATCTGTCAGCCCGGATTAGCTCCTTCCTGTGTACATGGTGCTAACAATGTGGAATTGAGCACTGTAGATTCCTTTAGAGCTTGGAGTCCTACGAATTTTTGAATTCGTTTCTGAGCTTCGTCGTGCTAGTGTCATTGTCAGACAGTTCGGTGACAGTGGTGTAAACATCTTTGTGAAAGGCGCGCCAGAGAGTGTAAAAGCAATTTGCCGTCCAGAGAGCCGTCAGTACCGTTGTACGTCTTAAACTCGAAGATTACTAACGTGATGTATAGTGCCACTGGATTTCGAGGGGCTTTTGAACCAATACACACATAAAGGATACCGCGTGATTGCATGCGCTATGAAGCAAACGCGAAAACTAAGTTGGATGAAGATCCAGAAGATGACACGGTCGGAGGCCGAAAGCAATCTGGAGTTTGTTGGCTTCATCATATTTGAAAACAAGCTGAAGCCAAGTACCTCTGGAGTGATCGCCGAACTCGTTAAAGCAGGGATTCGCAACGTCATGTGCACTGGGGATAACATATTGACTGCAGTCAGCGTTGCTCGTGAATGCGGGCTGATCAGTCCAGAAGAGCGATGTTTCATTCCTCATTTCGTGGACGGTTTGTTTTCTCTTAACAGCTGTCTAACTTGGGCTAAACCTGGGATAGGACAAGATTCGGATGCGAAGACCTCTCTCTGCTGGGAATGTGCAGACGATCCATCATTCCAACTTGATGAAAATACTCTCATGGCATGTTCTTGAAATCATAGTGTGTTGTTGACTTTAACTAACGGCTCCGCAGCCTCTTCAGACAGCAGCCGCTGCAGATCTCTCGGTGCCCGCGAACAATTATAATATGCACAAGTATTGCGTGGCTGTTAGCGGAGATGTCTTCAGGTGGATAGTGGATTATGGAAGCGAAGATGTGTTCAGAAGGGTTCGCAATACTAACCCCAGAGCAACGCCTGTTTTCTTCTGGCTAACATATTCGTCTGCTAGATGCTTGTATGCGGCAAGGTATTCGCGAGAATGTCACCCGATGAGAAGCACGAGCTCGTTGAGAAGCTCCAATCTCTTGATTATTGCTGTGGGTTCTGCGGAGATGGCGCGAATGATTGTGGCGCTTTAAAGGCTGCAGATGTTGGTATTTCCTTGTCCGACGCTGAAGCATCTGTGGCGGCGCCATTTACCAGCCGAGTATTTGAAATATCCTGCGTGCCAACAGTAATCAAGTAATTGCAACCCTTGTATTCCAAACCCGGGATCCATCATTAACTGTTCACTCACAGGGAAGGCCGAGCGGCACTAGTTACTAGCTTTTGCTGCTTCAAGTATATGAGTCTTTATTCGGCTATCCAATTCACGTCTGTCAGCTTCCTATATAAGTCTGCATCAAATCTCGGTGATTTCCAGGTCAGCATTTTGAAGGGCATACGGTTTCCACGCGCTGTTGTTGTTAACGTCGCATAGTTCCTTTTCATTGACTTGGCTCTTATCTTGCCGATTGCAATCTTCAGTAAGTACTACATCTGAGTCTAGCGATCATGTTCATTGACTTCTTTCCAAAAGTGGGTTGGACCGGGCCTTATCCCATCCTCTCTCCAAAGAGGCCGACAGCAGACCTCGTTTCGCGCAAGGTGTTGACTCCATTGCTGGGCCAAATCGCACTTTGTGTCATAAGTCAATATTTAGCATACAAGACCGTCCAGTTTCAACCGTGGTAGGTTTTCTTCCTTCAAAAGATCGTTTTTCTTCGTTCCACTTGTTCTTACATCATTTACAGGTACACGCCTCCTAGAGTTGACCTGGACAATACCAACATCGAAAATTCCGAGAATACCGTGCTGTTTCTGGTTTCGTGCTTCCAGTACATCTTCACAAGCGTTGTGCTAAGTGTGGGCCCACCGTTCCAAAAACCGATGATCTCGAATAGTGCGTTGGGGCCAAATCCATTATGTAGACATATGCTGACAGCTCTTAGAACCTTTCATCTGTACAATTGTGATTGACCTGCTATTGTCGAGTTACATGCTCTTCAACCCGTCAAGGTGGTTGTCTGAGGTGATGCAGCTGACATTCCTGTCCACCAGTTTCAAATTCTGGTTGTTCGCGATTTCTATTGGCTTTTTTTCGATCTCCTGGATAGCAGAGAGAAAGATATTCCCCAGGCTTGCAAGAGCTCTGGGACGCGTGTATCTTCGGCTGCGACCAGGTCACCGCAAGAAACGACGCCAGTATAAAGTCCTGTTGACGGAGATGCAAAAATAGTGATTACCATTCAAGACATAGATACTTTTCCAGTCAAGAAATATACAATGGTGAACAGTAACGTGGTATTTCTCATAGGAGATCAATATCTGTACTCTCGCCCACGATGACTCTTTCAAGCGCTTCCTCCACCAGCCAATATGGACAGGAAAGCGAGATGTAACAGTATCGCGGCAATCCTCGATTGTTACATGCAGAAACCAGAATCTCGCTCAGCGTGTGAAAATATGCAGACCAATACCCTTTGCCCTGCCGCAAGCACAGATGCAAATAAACGCATAACCTCGCTGGGAATCATGATTATTGTAGCCATTTTATGATACAGGTCTGGTCGAGATTTGAGGGCAATCCATTGTGTCGGTACCACGCTCAACGACTAGTGATCCCAAGGGTGCTTCCAGCCCAATAGAGCAGGGCCATCCTTCTTAGCGCGGTACATCAGCTGTATAATCAAGCATTCGACGTCAGTGAGACTTCTATACGATTGTGCGAATAGGGGCGGTCGTACGAAAAACCACATGCTGGCACCCAATGCGGTTGCTGTGAATCGATAGAGGGGCCTTGCCGGATGAACGTGGATCGGGTGCTTGGAGGCCATAACTGTAATTGTGCCGACTAGGTCAGTCAATGTGCATTTTGGGAGAGCACGAGCTGGTTCATACTGTCTCAAAAATGGAAACCACGGGTACTTATCGTGTGCACCGACACCCAAGCAAATCAATCGCAGGCGCAGCAGAGGAATTAACGCCGTATCTATTCTCGATGGTTGACTTCAGTATTGGTTCAGGAGTCGGAGTTGGTCAGTGCAAGGGTCACGTGAATTCGAGTGAGTAGGTCCTTCCGCGCCACGATATGAGATTATTGAGATCCATAACATGAAGTTCTTCCGAAAATAGCTTCGAGATTCGAGCTATTCACATGTACTGGATTGCTTGAAGCAACCAAATGAAAACCAATACGCTGAACCGCGAAGCAGCCGTGCACATGCACATGAAGCGAAACATCAAAGGCAAGTGAGCTACGAGATCAAGGGCAGACGCTTTATTCGCACCTTATTCACACCACGGCGCCTCTGTCTCTCACCTGCTGGTTGACGTTTACTAGTTTTGAACTCGCGTTCGGCTGTTTAACCGCATCAATTTACAATTCACCCGTGCTTTTTTCCCCTTCTTGCGAAGTCTTTCATCTTCAAGAATCTCTTTTGACCTTGCATGTGACATGGCGTGTCTTCACTATTGTCTTGAGGTCTGTCTAAACTTATTCACCGTACTTCTGCAAGGACCTTTGACCCCCTTAGCAGGGTTATATTGAGAAGAATAAAGCTAATTCGTCGTCTCGACTGCGCCTGCAGTTCCTACACTGAGCGATCTTGTAATAAACCCTCGTCCTGGTTCTTGTATCTCCTCGGATTGCGGAATGATTCATAGACCATAAAGTCAACTAGGTGAGAAGCCATAGAGCTCACAAGAAATTGTGCTCTTCGATCGCTCTTATCGTCAGTTAGCGGTTGCAGCAACAAAATGGTCATGTCAGGTCAACCGTCCTCATCCAAGCCATCTCTTGAGAGGGATACGAATGGGCGTCCCCGTTTTCGTGGCTGTTCGAATATCCGTGACTTCGAATTCATGGGGAAGCTTGGGGAAGGTACTTTTGGGTACGTCTCACGTATTCTGGTGTGATCTGGTCCGACGGTACTGAGTGCCTTAAGTGAGGTTTACAAAGCGAGATCCAAGAGGGACAACTCAATCGTCGCTTTAAAGAAAATCCTTATGCACAATGAGAAAGATGGGGTAAGAGCAACTCGGATCTCTTTCGCAAAGGTAGTATCCTAATGTATCGTACCCGAGTTCTTTTAGTTTCCAATCACCGCTCTTCGTGAGATCAAGCTGTTGAAACTCCTCTCTCATCCCAATATCCTACAGCTTAAGGAGATGGCTGTAGAGCGAAGCAAAGGTAAGTGGTCAATGTCCCGTTTACACTATTTTTATCTAATTTTCCATCCAGGAGAAGGTCGAAAGAAGCCCAGCATGTACATGGTCACGCCATACATGGAGCATGATCTTTCGGGGCTTTTGGAAAACCCAGCAGTGCGGTTCACTGAACCCCAAATCAAATGCTATATGCTGCAGCTTCTGGAAGGGCTTCGGTATCTCCATGGGGTATTATATTCCAATCAAAGTAATTCGGATGAATCGTTCTGATCATTCTATAGAATCGTATTTTACATCGTGACATGAAAGGCTTGTGATTCGCTACTCGAATTGATATCCCAAGCTAACAGATTCCTTCAAGCCGCCAATCTGCTCATTAGCAACAAGGGTATACTTCAGATCGCTGACTTTGGACTTGCACGCCCATTTGATGAACCACCTCCTCAACCGGGCAAAGGTGGTGGAGAGGCAAAAAGAGATTACACTACTCTTGTCGTCACACGATGGTACCGTCCTCCCGAACTCCTTCTTCAACTTCGGCGTTATACAACGGCCATAGACATGTGGGGTGTTGGGTAAGTCATTCACAATCTCATTTTATTGACCCCACTTCTAATCGATTCAGATGTGTATTCGGTGAGATGTTCAAGGGCAAGCCTATTCTTGCCGGAAGCAGTGATCTCAATCAGGCACAATTGATCTTCAATCTCGTGGGTACGCCGACAGAAGAGAATATGCCTGGATGGAGCTCATTGCCGGGTTGCGAGGGTGTCAAAAGCTTCGGCCATAAACCCGGGAATCTTCAAGAAGTGTTCAAAGAGTACGATTCAATCTTGTCCCCAATAACCTCGTACCATTGTCTAACGTCCAATCGATACTTTTCTGAGATTCGCTAACATCGCAACAGACAAAGTCCTACAGCTGTATCTTTACTGACCGAGCTTCTGAAGCTTGATTGGCGGAAACGGATAAACGCAATCGACGCTTTGAAGCATCCTTATTTCTTCACTCCGCCGCTACCTGCACGGCCGGGTGAGCTACCTCAATTTGAGGACTCTCATGAGCTTGATAGAAGAAAATTTCGCGGTCAAAGAGCGGCAATGCCCCCAGCACCCGCCGGGGGTTCTGTGGGAATGGGTCCAAATGGAGAATGGTCGACAAATTCCGGATCCCGGGCTGGACCTGAGCAAAGGAATAGTCGTATCCCTGGCGCCGCACGCTCAGGGCAAGCAAGTACCCACAATCCTCGGGGCAATCAGCTGCGCCGCGGGTTCGACAACAGGCAGCATGAAAACCCTTCATTGCGTTCGAGACATGGTGGTGAGGATTCGAGCCAGCCTTCTCAAGCTTGGCATAGAGAAAACGGCCTGCCTCCGAAACCTCCTGCTCCTGCTTATCAGTCCTGGGGTGGCAGTCAGGTTGCAAGAGCGGAATCCTGGAACGATCAGCGACGCGATCGGTCTCGTCAAGAACGCCATGGCGGGAGGCCAGAGGGAAACGTGGATTCATATGTTCCGAGGTATGATAACATGGGCGAGCGTTTGCGAGACAGAGATTCCGATGGCGCGCGTTCCAATGTAGAGTGGCGCGACGGCAGGAACGAATACCCTCGACAGACGAATAGACGAGATTATCATAAGGATCATCATGCCCGAAGGCGAAGCCAAAGTCCAGCCTACAGAGATGGAGATCATGATTCATATCGCCGTTAAAAGGGGTCTTTTGTCGTCTACATTTCACGTACGGAAGGTAGTAGTATCATCTTTGACTACCCTTAGTTCTTCAAACGAATGCCATCTCGTTGGCATTGTAATAGTTAGACATGTTGCCTTCCGAGTCGCCTTGTGTGTTCCACCAATGATCTCAAAGCAGTATGCATATGGGCGTGTTGCCATCTACTAGAACTTTAGACATAGCAATCCATGCTATCCAGTTTGCGGTTTCTGTGATATAGAGGTTCTATGTACATTGTGATCTACCAAAGAAACAGACGGCGGAGCTCCGTTGAGGGATTCTCGCCAGTAATCAGACCCTTGTTTTCCCAATCTTTTTTCTATGCCCATCATGTATCGTCTACGCAATCGAAGCTAGTCTCTCTTCGCAGAATTTCTGCGTAAATCAAAAAGACTTTTCTGTTGATGTCGGAAACGACGGCCTGCGACGGCAGCTACGAATATACCACTCAGTACAAAATCCGCGTCATGATTCGAGCTGAGTGTGAAATATTAGCCCTTTGAGATTCACCAACTGCCAGGGGAAAGGATGGGTGATGAATTTTCGTACAGGAAAGGCTTTCCAGTCTCTCATACAGATCTTTGATGGTACGGGTATCGACATCGCTGATATCGGCCATGAGATAAGCCACCTGGCCATCGTTAGATTGAGATTACATATGATCGACAACATATGGCAACATACATCACCCCGACTGTCCGTCATTTGCTTATCGACGTTGTGATCGCCAAGGATTTCGTTCACTTGCGGAGTTAGCCAAGCTTAACAGGCATCAAGAATGGCAAGCTTACCCTTTCTCAAGACACCTGGGATATTCTGATGGATGAAAATCACCTGCAAAAAACGGATAAGCAAACGCCCAAGGAGACCGAGAGAACAGACCGCCTTACTCGTGCATGATTAGGCTCGTCCATTGTAAGGGAACGAAGATTGACCTCGGGCAGGTTGACCGCGCCCAAGGTCGTTCCTTCATTAACGTATCTCACCAGAGCTTGGCCAACCTCGACGCCAATAGCGCTTTGAGCTTCCTCAGTGCTGCCGCCAATGTGAGGTGTCAAAATCAGATTTTTAAGAGAGCGCAGATCTGTAGCCCATGTGTTGAGGCTGTCGTTGAAGTAGTCTCCATTGCCTGCAGGCTCATTCGGATACACATCCAGAGCAGCTCCTGCAATCTTACCGGATCGCATAGCATGAATCAGCGCAGGAATGTCCACAACGCTTCCCCGGCTTGCATTGATTAGATAGCTGCCATTTTTCATCTGCTCAAATTGCTGCTGTCCGATCATATTCTTCGTCTCGGGAAGTTCGGGTACGTGAAGAGTGACAAAATCGGATTCCTCAAGAAGAGCCTGTAGAGTTGGCATCTGCCTGGCAGTTCCCATTGCCATCAGGTTAACGACATCATAGAAGATGACGGACATGCCCATCGCCTCGGCTAATACCGACAATTGGGAGCCAATGTGACCGTAACCGATGATCCCTGGAATGGAAATCAGCTGAACGAACTGCAACGAGAGAAAGAGAGGACGTGATGGACCAAATTGATTGCTTACCAAGAGTCTTTCCGCGAATCTCCCAACACCCGTTGCTCACTTTGTTCCATGTGCCATTGTGCATCTCGTTGGATCTGTCTCCCAGTTGTCGAGCTAGGGCAATGATCTCGGCTATGACCAATTCTGCAACACTGCGAGAATTGCTAAATGGTGAATTGAAAACCGCAATACCATGGTCCGCCGCATATTGAAGGTCGACCTGATTTGTCCCAATGCAAAAGCAGCCCACAACAATGAGATTTTTAGCTTCCTTCAAGACACGAGCTGTGAGCTTTGTCTTCGAGCGTATGCCAATGACGTGCACGTCCCTAGAGAATGGCTTGTCAGACCCACGGCCACAAAAGGAATAAGTGATGACGCACCTAATTTTTTCGATCAATTGATCCTCAGGAAGGGACGATTTGAGAAACTCTACTTGATAACCTTGTTCCGCGAGGATGTTTCGACCGGTTTGATTCACATTCTCCAGAAGCAACACCTTGATGTCCTCCGTAGCAAAGGGTTTAAGATGCTTGGCAGTAGCCGACGGTATCGTGCGACTGGGCAGGACTGAGCCTCCATAGCTGGAAGGCGGAGAATGGAACGAAGCAGTAGGTGAGGTAGCAAGGTTGAAACTCTGTGAGACTTGGAGCGAAGAATCCCTCCGCTGGGGATGAATATCTCTAGCTGAAGCTGCCATTGTAGAATGCGTCCTCGATAATGAAAAGGATGTTGTAAGTCAGGATGGGAGCTGAACGGAAGTCAGAGGAAGGGCAAAGTTCCCAAGGCTCTCCGGTGATCGGACTTGTATAGAAAATTGCCTGACTGCGGTCCGCCAATCTCATTGAGTCATTGACTCGTCGGAATATGGCTGAGTGGAGGGGCTACGTAGGCGGGGCACTGTACTGTAACTTATTTTTGGGAGTCACTTAGTACTGCTACGGAGTACTCCATACAGCGTTTTATTCCGAACCTCCTCCGTCGAGAATTTTTTTTAACTCCTAATTAGGCTTAGCATTATTGTCACATGACTTCAAACTACTACTATTACACCACCTTCATACTCATACAATATACAGGAGTGAGAAAGTCAGTGTCAAGCTTAGTACGGGCAAAGTGCTGGATTCTAGGCTCTACAGACCTTGCAGTGCAGTAGGTCACGCCATGAGAGGGGAGAATGGTGTTCTATTTGGTAGGGCTATGTGAACTAATATGATCTAAGATGCTCTTGAAAGCGGTCTGCAAGGCAGCCGGATAATGGTGGCAGAACCACCCACTCGGCCGATGACATGCGGGCTCTTCCAGTAAGGAGAGGTTTCACATGTGAAGGCTTTATACTGTAGTAGGAGGTGCCATTAGCATCTAAGACAAAAACCATATTCTCATGGTGTGATAGAGGTAGTGCCCTTGTTCTTCATTCTTTTCTCTTTCTCCAGGCTTCTCTGGAAGTTCTTCCACTCCACCTCCCTCCAACTCGCGTGCTTGACTTTGTTCCTACACACCTATTATTATTGCCACGGTATCAAGGCCAGAGAACAGTGACTACAGCATAATCTCAAAGATCGAATATGGCGACATATTATGTGACGCATGTTTGCATGCAACCCAGGCAAGGCGTATTTTCTCAGCTAGAACTCCATACATTGCCGGAAATGCAAGTTTTGTGATTTAAATACAACCCGAGTGCAGTAAATGCAAAACTCAATGACTCATTGAGGTTCGCCGACCATTGGGAGGACCACGTCTTGGACACAAGTAACACTGCTTCGGATACTGCTGCGCTCCGAACTTCCGTCTTGCAGGATGGAAACGCACCACACTTAAACTTGTAAGTCTTGCAGTTTTTTGGTAGTCTCTTCCGCGCTGGCTGTAGGTCTCACGTTCGGCTTGCCCTTGACCTTCTGGGATGTCGTATCTTTCGGAAGGTCCCTCGTGAATGGGAGATGCTCCGGTGCTCCAGGTATATATTTACGCAGAGGCTCCGGAACGACGATTCCCTATACCAACAGTTAGCCTTGTTAGAGATGCGAATGCAATCAGAGACATCAACACCCACGTCTTCGGTTTGGTAATTCTCTAGTATGCAGCATAGTGTTCGCTCAGTCGCACAGAGAGTAGCGTTCAATGCGTGAACGTAGGACTTCTTCACGTCTGTGGCTTTCTTCGTACCATAGCGGATATCTAGAGCTCGCGCCTGGTAATCGGTGCAGTTGGAGCAAGACACCAGTTCCTTGTACTCGCCTTGGAACGGGAACCAAGCCTCTAAGTCGTATTTCTTCGCCGCTGCATTGTTGAGTGCGCCCGACACGATTGCAACGATCTGATAAGGCAGGCCAAGAGATTGGTAGAATTCTTCTGAAGTCGCCATCATCTCTTCAAACACTTGCCAGGAATCCTCCGGCTTAGTCAGGATGAATTGCTCAATCTATACGCGGTTAGAGAAATGAACCATGGAATTGCTGGAAATAGATATATTACCTTTTCGAACTGATGGACACGGAAGATACCCCAGGCGTCTTTGCCATGAGCACCTGCTTCCTTCCTATAACATGTGCTATATCCTGCGTATCTGTCTCGCTTGTCAGTATGGAACATCAGGTATGAAAAAGTGTCTCACTTGATCGGAAGATCCTTGTCCTGCAGCCACTCGCCATCGTGTAGCGCGGACAGTGGCTGTTCTGAAGTCGCAATGAGATATTTGTCGGTGGACTTGTCTTCACTCTCAGTGACCTTGTACAATTCCTCATCAAACTGCTCCAGCTGGGCAGTTTTTGCCATGAAGTCTCTGAGCATGAACTGCGGGGGTTGGTTCGGCTTGTATCCTTTACGAAAAAGAAATTCCAATCCATAATTGATGAGCGCAAGGTTGAGAAAGAGACCATAGCCCGTTAAGCAATACCCACGGTGGCCGACAATCTTCACACCGCGCTCGGGGTCGTAACCGTCTAAGCGAGTAAGGACTTCATGATGGGAAAGGCAGTTTCGTTTCTCCACGGTGACGTTTTCTGGTGCCCATTTCCTGATCACGACATTGTCATCCTGGCGATATCAAAATAGTTACAATTTGTATGCACAGCATCCCAAACTGAAGGCAGTTCTCACCTCGTTGTTGCTCACTGGAACAGATTCATGGACGTAGTTCCCAATTGTTCGTATTTTCTTGTCTCTCTCATCCTCCTTCTGAAGGGCCAACTCCTCAGCTTCTTTCTTGCGCTTCTCCAATGCGGCCTTCTGCTCCATCAGATCGCTGGCATCCTCCTTGTTCTTTCCAGACAGTCAGTTCATACTGGTATGTGTCATCATTGTGGTGTTCAGACCTTCTTTTTCTTTCCGATTTCCTTGAGGAGCGCATTGAGTTGCGAGCCAATTTGACTAACTTCATATCGAGCTGTAATCCGATAAGACAAGGTCAGCATTCTGCTTGAATACTGGAGATAATGTCGACATGTGTACCTCTTCGAGCCTCTTCATACAAGCCAATAACTTCGTCGACTGCCTCCTCAGGAGCATACCGCCGGCGTTGACTTTCTTTGATCTTTTTGGGATCTCCACCACGGTCAGTAACAAAATCAAAAAGATCAAGCATATTGGCGTAATCTGCTGGCAAATATGACGCCCTGCTGGAAGGAGATGAGACAGTCAGAATTGTTTGACGGAGGAGGGGTGTTCCTTGTCTTCAGTGTCAACAATGGAGGGGTAAAATCTGGTCTGTTAAAACGACGCTAGACAACCTTGTGTGTGGAACAGACACTCCAGGTCCACCGCTTCCAGCCCCATCACTCCAGAGTGAATTAGATCTCCCGTACAATGCAAGGCACCGAGAAACGCTTCCCAACCGGCAAGCCATGGAGATGGCTCTTTGGCCATCTCCCACGATCTCAGATTTCTGTCAAAACAACTGGCTCCCATCTTACACACGATGGAAGCCCTCAATCAGACCTTTCTTCCTCACCGCTCCATAACAGAGCTCGACGATCAGGGTCGAGGTGAGTAGACCCTTCCATTCCCGTCACCAGAGCTGCTCCTCATGATTTCAGAATGCCTTTCACCAGTAGATACAGCCTGCCTCGCTCTCTGCAATCACGCCATGCTGAACTCGCTCAGGGCCCCGACAGTGGCCGCTACTCAACAATGATGATCGAAACTATTCCTAATAAGACTTGCACGGGACCTCCCTCGCCATTTCTTCTGCTACTCGTGCTTTAATATTCATTGATGTGATACGGTTGGCCCCCCTGGTCCAGCGTTGCAACCGAGAAATTATTTTGTCTCTCACCATGAATTGACTGAGCTCAGCCTCTTCGGACCCATTCGAGTGCACCACTGCTCATGGTCGTGGTACCAGTTTTACTTCTTCCATGTGCAGCTAGCAATGAAAAGGTACTATCACGGATTCCCACATGCTATCTCAACTGAATCATTGTCATCCACGGAAGTGCAAATCTCTCCTGATTAACCCATCACGAAGCTCTTGTCGGTGGAAGGATGAATCTGTCCGGAGCCAACCAGCCCGTGTTTATGGATTCAAAGCTGGGCTTCAGTAAGTCGTCCCCAGTCAAGCATGTTACTTGACTGGACGAAGTCTCTCTTGATATGCGATCACATCAACGTGCGCGACCTGGATTCTGGAAGCCGGAGTCCGTCTGCACGACTCCCAAGAATCCTACCAAGCTTTCGTCACGGCCTTGCTCGTCACTTTAGTTACTGCTATACTAGGCTTGGGACCATTTTTGTCTATGTTATGAATGATAAAAGTTAATATCACTCCAGCTGAGTTGCACCTCAGGCTTGTTGTATATGAATAGATTTAATCCTCGATCATGGCTTCGCAGATATCGTTTAGACGAGCACCGATCCTGAGGCAGTTCGACACCCCTGCGTCGTTGCGATCCTTTTGGAAGAAGCGTTACGGACATGACCAGGAACGACAGGTGCAGGCCCAGATGCCTCAGGTAGGTAGTTAACACTCTTCCTCTTCTCTGCCTTTCTTCTTCTTCCTCTTGTCTCTCCAACTCTGGACATTCATCTCTGCTCCTTGCTACGTTCATCGTGAGGATCTGCGTTGTAGACCAGCGTGAGTCCTCGAAACTGTAACAGATCTGGCTAGTGGTCCATTTGACTCCGACAACTGCGCGAGAAAACTTTGAATGTTTGAGTTGGTGACGAGGATGTCACGACAGCATAAGAAAAGCCGAGTAGCACCACTGCTTAGGGACAAGCAGGCATGGCCTGAGAAAGGAATTATCGCCTGTCTTTCTCACCTCCAACAAGATCAGTTAGAGAATCTCCTGTGGCATTGCCTTCAGGTCAAGGCCGGGGGATGTCCTCATAACCATGAAACGCTCACTATCGGCCCTAGCTGTGAATGTGAAGTGAGAACAGTCGAGAAGGACTTCGTCAGTTCGCGATTGAAGCTGTGGACGTGAAAGCTTCCTGGAGGTGATAAATGCTTAGTGTCAGGCATTTGAAGCGTCGATGTGGCTTTCTGAAGATCAGACAGACAACAGGAGGATGAGAGGATTAAGTGGTCAGGTAAGTATGGATGATGGATAGAGGATGTGAGAAGATGTCGAATGCCAGGAACTTTTATGGGGGCAGTTGGTCTGCAGCCTCATGATTAGATGCATCCTGACGACCGACGGTCACCCATCACGGGAGTCCCCAAAGCTCCAATATGTGGGAATCGAATGGCAACAGTCAGCCGCCTCAAAGAACACATCAACAAAGCAACATTTCAACATTTCAACAGGGTTCTATACAATGAACCATGTTAGATGACAACTAATGTTTCACTTAATATAGTGTGTGCCATATCAGAGATAAATATGCTGCTATGTTTCCTGTTTCTCAAATAGTCAGATATACAAATTGATCATTCTCATTCTCATACAATACAAGCTGGAAATCCTCACCTCAACTTGCAGGAAGCAATGGCTTCTTGCAGCACCACTGGGGGTTGTGGATGAATCACCGCTTTGAACTTAAGAAGGCAGTCCCCCAACTTACGTGGACAGTATACCTAGGTACTTTTGTAGCTCCTGTATTCTAGTAATGTCTGTGTCTTAGGTACGGAGTATATGATTTAGAAAGGTCTCCTAATCTTCTAGATGCACAATTAGAGACTTTCTACCTTAGACTAATGATTAAAATATAGTAATATATAGCTCTCTGAAACATCTAAGTACTATAGTCATAGCATGGAGGGCACCTTGACTATATGTACCCCTATCACTCTATTCACGCCACATCACGGTAAATACCCCGTGAAACAAGCCTCTTCAGGGCTACCTAAAAGAGATGGTGAAAGGCTGGATAGAGTGGTCAAGCAATATGTACCACTGGGATTAAAATAATTACAAATTCACATAGTTTGCAAATTTGTGTCATGCCCTGGCCAATATCAAATAAAGTGACAAAAACATGACACTAAAACAAGTGTAGAGAGTTGTGGACATACCAGCATAAAGAGCAAGCTTCACTCATGATCTGCAGAAATACAGAATGTATAGTCACATCATCTTCAACTCAATTATGACAGACTCTGGCGTCTTTCAACCTGCTTAGAAATTAAAATCTCACATGATGGTGCATTTATTACCCCCTGTTGGTTGCGATGGATCCTGTGACTTCTCGATCTCTCCAATCATTAAATCAAAGGCTTTCGCAACATTGTAATCGAGTCGAGCACTAGCCTCAGTAAAGGCACAGTTAAATTCTTCCCCTAACTGTCGACCCTCATCTAGAGAGACCTGCCGCTGCTCAGGCTTGAGGTCGCTCTTGTTTCCCACCAGCACAAGCGGAACTTGTTCAGCTCCCTACCAAGCATTCTCAGCTGGATATCAACAATTGTGAGCTCGGGAAGTAGAACCCACCAAATGATTCAGGATCTTGTCGCGTATAACCCGTACCATATCAAACGATTGACGTGATGCCACTGAATAAACAATGATATACCCATGAATCCCAATGAAATGCTTGGAGTTCAAGATGCTGTATTCATCCTACGACGCCGTTAGTGTCCAGAGCATCATTAGGTACATTCCCTCTTACTTGGCCAGCTGTATCAACGATCTCTGTGGCATAGTCTTGCCCCTTGTGCTTGATGATTCTGCTGAACGTATTTTCAATAGTTGGGTAGTAGCTCTCTACGAAGTGATGTTCGACGAAGCGGACTGTGAGAGAAGATTTACCTGCAGATAGGAGTAATTATTAGTGAAGGCACGGACACCAAAGGTTGACCAGAGGTTTAGAGCCAATTAGCCCGTCGATAAATGAACGAAGCCATACCCACAGATCGGCTGCCGACAATAGCTATCTTTCTTTGCTTGGGAGCCGTCGGCATTTTTGTGTATCTTCAATTTTCGTCGAAAAACTAGAAGGCCAGTATGTTTATGGCGACCACAGGAACGATCGTGATGGGTTAGTGAAACATAAAATGGTGAGACGTGGGAATTGCAAAGATGTATTAAGGGTAATGATGGTCAGAGGTTCTAGAGCTCCACAAGGAGCTTGACAGAGAAGAAATAGTCCTCTAACCAGATGAATATGACAGACCTAACAAAATCAGATCATAGCTGTCTCAATTGCCAATCTTATGTAGAGAGGCAAGAGCCCAGGGATAAGCAAGTCTGTTCAAGGTGGCGAATCGTTATTGGAATTGACTGCTCTGGGGGATAGGTAGTCGGCCCTGGGAAAGACCATCTGCGGCTTACCTTACCGCCTACCTATATAGATGTGCATGCGTTTTTCTACCTATCGTTCGATCCATTGTATATACGTCAGTGGATACTTACCTACTGTAGGTAGTGGACTGCGCTACTCTGCAAGTATATTAGGTAGTACTCTGTACAGTAACATGTATCTCCAACCACGCACTGATATTGCTGGCACAATAGTACTAGTGCTTAGATCCTTGCGACATCTCAGAGTTCATAAAGTGTTACCAATGTAGTCGGGCTCAGCTTGAGAAAGAAATTGTCAGGTATCCAGGTAGGTATGCTATTTCTCTGTTATTCCTGCGAAATGAGGAGTGCAGTATCTGAAGCATTCTTTCATAACACCGCTAGAAACCAACCCAAGTTCTGTAAGTAGTCTAATGAAAACATATTATGCTTATTGAGTATGCGATACCCAAATACCCACCAGAAATTAAGGAGGGTAGTAAGAAACACATCTCTCGAATAATAAGAATAACAATAACACTCTTCACTGATGGAAATCCGCAACGAGTATACAGACTGACCATCCTTAGGTGGCGCAAGCAAGTATGAATGAACAAACATGCAGACCATTGCTGTCCTCTGGTATTGAATGGAAAATTCAAGGACGAACAGAACAGCCTCTGATTATCAGGCACTCAAAACGACGGAAAGGAAGGAGAGGGAGAAGGGGTGGGTCATGAAGCCCAAGATCTTAGGGGATCGAACTCTCAATCAGGTATTTGACAACATGATCTTCAATTGGAAATACACAGTAATGTTGCCCACTGGGAACAGCAGAGAATCACCTGAGACTGGAAAGGCTGTCTTTCAGACAATTTTTCATAATCAGCTTCACAATAAGGTAGGTACCCTGGTACATTTTGCCATAATTGATAAGTGCACCAACACAGACTATGCTCTCGCTCATATGACATGACACGAAACAGAAACAATACGTCCAAATAACAACAGGCAAATCCAAAGCGGGTGGAATATTCCGATTCGAGTTTTTGACAAGACTATTTCCCTAGTCCACCAGGCTTCCAGCCTCCATCCGCCGAATATTCGCGACAATATGCTGTAAGCGTGTCGTAGATCCAGTAATTGCATTACCTTTAACGTCAAGTGCGTCCAAGTCCTGTTCGACTTTCCTGTGATAGTGCAAAAACTCATCCACTGTCGATAGAATGACTGCGAGGCCTCTGCCATTTAGAGAACTCTTGATGTGAGAGCGTGCCTCAAAGTCAAGCGAAAGTGTGACCAGAAGAATCGACAAGTACCCAATGGCAACATTGTTATGGACTTCAAGAACAGAATGGGCCTAGCGAACTCATCAGAAATTGCCGCCCAACATGCACAGTTGCCTTACCTGAGAGACTGAATCGATGCTGTCAAAAAATAACTGCAGAAGCAAATGGAGGTAAGGTTTTGAGTCTGGAGTCCTCTGAGTGATAATCGTTCTCGATGATCTGCTCTCCTCAGTCAAATTGACCAGAGCACCAAGAGCCAAGATCACCGCATCGAACGCATTATTCGCTTTGCCGAGAGACTCTTCAGACACGTCCCGAAAATTCGTAAGGATTATTCGGACAAGCCCTCCGATCATCTCAGGCGTGGCGAAATCATTACACAATGGCTGGTTGTTGTTAGTGATATTTAGTACCAGTCGAAGGAACGAAATAAGAATCTGTCTGCTGTGACAATCATCAAACAAATTCAGAGACAGAAAGCTGTGCAGGCGAGAAATTGGCCGGAAGGCATCTGCGTAGTCGTTCGGCAAGGGTATTGGCATAACAGTGCAGGTCTCAAGGGTGGATAATGAGAGGCTTAGTACTTGAAATGCATCTGAGGAAACAGGAACAACTTGGCTTTTAGAAGGACATTCCGAATTCAATATGCCGACCAGCCTACTGCATAGCGCAGGGGTCATTTTTTCCACACTGCCGTTCAATTCTCGCAGTTGCAATGAGCTTGACTGGAGGCACTGAAGTGCCGCAATTCGCGGTGATAACTTCGATAATTGCCGCTCGTCAAAGAAAGAAGAGCGCAACTGGGGTAGAAGACGTTCCATGGCTGATTTCACAGCCCTCGACAAGCCACAAGAACGTCTCTTGCTCAAAAGTAGAATGTCATCGTCTATGTCAAGGAGAGTAGGAGAGATGTCCAATAGTTTTGACCAAAAAGTGGTCAAATCCGCAGCAGGGAAGGGACTCCGAGACCGACTCAGCTCGTGGGCACAGAGACACAGTACGGCCGGAACAGCATCGAGACTGCTGAGAGTCTCTATGAGTCGGCCATTGAAGCCGCACTCAGCAAAACGACGTGCGTAATCAGGTTGAAGAAGCTTTGCGCATAGCTGAATAAAGCCATTACATTGACCGGATATTGAATTGCCAACATCCTCAATGTCTTCCATAAACGATTCCACTTCGCCGCAGAACCTGGCATTCTTTCCCGCCTGTCTCAACTCGTGTATACTTTGCACGGATTCACTGCCATTGTTCGCTTCCTCACCAAGGAGTGAAGCAATATCGTAAGATCGATCAAACTTCGCTTTGAAATCGTTCTTGACGTCATGTCTAAAGGAGTCGGTCAAGAAATCATCTTTTGCAGAATCACTTGGCGTAGAAACCTCATTCAAAAAGGACCTTTGGCGTGCATAAGTAATCCTAGAACTTCCAACAGAGGACAGCTGCGAAGTAGTCGACTCTTGGCTGCTCTCAGCTTGAAAATGTCCAATTCCACACGGCTCCGGGCCCCGGCGGGCACCAGAAATACCTTTGCGAGTGGGACTGGCGAGAGGAATCGAAAGAGTCGAGTGGCCGTCAGCAACATGGTTGGTTGATGTTTCTGCATCTGGTTCCTCATCCGCGGTCAGAAGGTCCACAACTCTTTTGCGGGTAGCAGTCGCTTTTTCATGCCCAGATTCCAGGACTGTAGTGGAAGCGGATGACAAGTGGCCTGGGTCCGAGAGAACAAAACGACTTAGCTCCGTCCTTTTTGATTCAGTATGGGAGGTGCTCATATGGCCCTGCCGCTTGTATCGTTCCCAACCGCTCTGACCTCGGCGACGCCTTGATACTACAGTATGTGGCTTTGCCACGATACTGCTCGAGGCATCATATTTTTCTATTAGTTTCAGTGGTGGCCATTTATGATTGGTCTCTTGCTCATTCACTCGATCAACGATACGGTCGGTTGCACTGGCTTGAAGATCTGCTGGACCTGGAGTTGAACTGACGATTTCATTGACTCCACGGGTCGGTCGACCATCCTTATCAGCCATGACTCTCCTTCTTTTTTGGCGAACTGAAGAGCGCATGTCTTCTTCGTCACTCGACGACGGTATATCATAAATGCTGGCATCTGATGCGGAGGTCTTCAAGCGAGAAGGGTATTTGCTGGTTGAGCCGCTTTGCAGATTTAGGCCATGTGCTCCCAACACTGGAGAACTTGAATCTGATTCTTTCACGCTCAAAGGTGGTGACTGGATTGATTCATGCATTTCTCGTAGCCTGTTTTGACCTGTCTTTGACAGGAGCGCATCCGAGCTCTTCCCATTGTAATCTTGCGGCGACTGACCTTTCGAACGTCTCCCGTAGGTCGCAAACTTCCGACATGGAGGAGACATTCCGAAACGATGTGTTTCAGACGCAAAATGGTAGTTAAAGACTGAAGGAGAAAAGTAAGCTGGTCAGTGGCACAATTGTATCATTATTATAATGGCCGCGTTAACATTTGGCTTAGAGTATGTAATTCTTCATGACTGAATCATCATGTTGAGTGGAATGGATATCAGTCTCAGAATTCGCTGAAAGTACCTGAAATTTAAGCCAGTTGATGCGACCAAGTCTATTGCGATATAAGTCTTGATATGATAGATTCCCAGAAGTGATGTTCTGGTGCGCTGTTGGCATATGTAGTAGGGACTAGATGGATTTGCAGTGAATGGTAGAAATGGGCTGTCACTGAATCTTTCCCAAGAATTAATGGCTTCAATAATGTGAAAATGTTTGTGGGCAAGCCTTGATGTATCAATCCTGCTTTGATGGGGGGAGAGGATGAAGATGAATACATACTTCAAAGCATCAGCATTCGGGTGTGAGCCTGTGAGGGGAACCGACCACTAGCCTCTACAGAGGATGATAATGACTATGCTTTTAAGGATCTGGGTCCTGGGTAGGTACCCGCTATGGCTGGCCCAGGCATAGACTACCTACAATCCTACATACTCCGTACTACAGTACTCAGTACCTACTGCACAGGCATTGTACAAATTTAGAGGTTTCAGGATAGCGATATCCTACAGAAGACGACAGAAGCCGATACCTGGTTAACTGGTACAATAATAATGCCATCTATACATATCAGGGCCGAGTGTTCCTGTAGTGTGATTTTCCCAAGATTTATGCCACTCAGGACCTGGTCCTGTTAATCAGTAAATGATGATCCAACATCTCAACAACATATCATAGTAGCCTACAAAAGAGGTATACGCAGATTACAACCCTGGAATATAGGCCTGCCTGTCCTCCCACCGTAATATGCAGCAGGTCGTGTAACTTAACTTAGATATCGCTTCATTAGGTAATCAGCTTCTTCATTAGGTAATCAGCTTATCAGGCCTCGGAAGATTTTTGACTGGAAGATAAGGAGTAGTAGTACACAACCCTTAGTGCTCGCATGTCACCTTTTAACCCCATTAGTATTCTCATTCCTTCTTTGTTGCATTTCACATCTAACTTTAATAATAGGAGAAAATTGGAGTATTTAAAATCAACATCAATTTGAGAAGCAATACGGAAGCGATACTCCATTCTCATAACGTTTCGCTCTGTCTACTTCTGAATCAATCTAGAAAGACATGGCGAGTGAGAGAGTAGACGCTGTTCAGTCTCCTGTTCAAGGAGTAGGACCTGTCTACAGACCCGAAGGCGAAAAGCCCACTGCGACTGTTTCAAAGGATTTGTCTTATGAAAATGTCCATGTCCTACCTCAGACGCCACAATTGATTGCTCTTTTGACGTAAGCAAGCAGCATCGACGGTTTCGCTATGCTAAAGCGACTGATTCGCCGTGAAAACTTTTGCTGATGCCTTGATAGTATGATCAGGGATAAAAAGACCGCGCGTGCCGATTTCATCTTCTACTCCAACCGAATCATCCGATTGTTGGTGGAAGAGGGTTTGAATCATCTTCCTGTGGTTGAGCATTCCGTCACCACTCCTGTTGGGCGAGCTTACCTTGGCGTGAAATTCCAAGGGAAGATATGTGGCGTTTCTATCATGAGAGCCGGAGAGGCTATGGAACAAGGATTGAGAGACTGCTGCCGATCGGTCCGTATTGGAAAGATACTTATCCAGAGAGATGAAGAGACCTGCAAGCCTAAGCTCTTTTACGAGAAGCTCCCTTCCGATATTGCGCAAAGATGGGTTCTCCTCCTTGACCCGATGTTTGCGACGGGTAAATAGACTCATAATCGCCTTCTCTCTTAGTCCAGAGCCCGACTAACGGAGGATAGGAGGGTCTGCTACTCTCGCGGTCGAGGTTCTGAAAGCCAAGGGTGTTCCAGAAGACCGCATTCTCTTCCTTAATCTGATTGCGAGCCCGTCTGGAGTGGCAGATTTTGCGGAACGCTTTCCGAAGCTCAGAGTCGTAACCGCATTCATTGATCAAGGTTTAGATGAGAAGAAGTATGCGTTTATGCTGGAAAAGATGAATGCGATTTTGCTGACACACTTCGCAGATACATTGTTCCCGGACTTGGGGACTTCGGGGATAGGTACTACACGCTTTAGTGTATGCTTTGACAAGCTCCGGAATCGGTCCAGCCTCAGATTTGGGATGCCGAAGGCTAGTAGGATTTTTGCCACATGCATTATTGATTGACATTGTACGCACTAGTCCCCAAATTCCATGCTAAGATGGTCTAGTATGGCGTCCAGCGAGAGTCCATGGAGTTTATGAACACTTGCCGATTGACTTCAGTGAGAGTAACGGATTATTTACTGTCTCCAAGCGTTCTGGCGAAATGATCAATCATAGCTTATTTGATAGTTGTCCTTGTTTTGGGGTCATCATTCATTCATTTTCATCTCCCTGGTGTCAATAATCTTCGTCAAAAACGTCATCCTGCTCGGGTGGACGGGATCGACCATCCGACTGTTCTAGAGATACACGCGACTCTTGCGCTCGCATGCCGTGGGTATCATTCTCTTCGTACTTATTGGCGGCATCTTTTGCGACCGCGTCGCAGGCGTCAACCCAGTCCGAGTAAACATCGACCGGAGCTGAAAGATCTGATGCGAATCAGTAACGAAGCAACGAAACCAAGCTGCAGCTCAGCACTCACAATTGATACCAGTCTGGAATCGCTGTCCACAGACCTTGCAGGAAAGATTTCCCAGACCCAGCTTTTTGTCTAACTTGACTACAATGGAGTTCTCATGATTGCAAAAGAGGCATGAGAATGTTGTCGGTAAGGGTTCTCTCTTGTTTGAATTTCAGCACAAGTAGAAATAACACAATCTCCTGTGTTCCTACCTTTTTTGGCCCTTTAGGCTGTCTGCTCGACTTCTTTCGTTTACCCTATGAAAAGAACCATTCGTGTCAACATTCAATAACCACATATAGAAGGTGTGATAAAAGAAAAAGTTATCATAGGCGAAGGATCATCTGTTCTTTTGAGGCGCATAAAAACTGGGGGAAACACACTTACCATACTCTGTCGGGACTCTGAAGTGAAACCCACCACAGTAAGTTGATGGATGATCCATGTCGTCAGCGAAAAAAGACATTAGCAACGAGGCATTGAGTAATAAAAAAGGCGGTGAGCTGGAGGCGGTGTGGGGCAGGAATACCAAGTACATCAGCCAGTTCTTAAGATGTCTCACGAATGAAACTCATGAGAATCCTTACATTCAGGCTTCACATGCACACAGGAAGTTTGGTAACTATCTGGCGCGGCCTCATCTGTGTAATCACATATTTGAAGGCATGAAATACTGAGCTACTACTGAAGGACACATATTCAGCGTGGAAGCTTGATGATAATAATAAACAGTTGAGACGAAGACATCATCAACATACTACTCGTGATCACTTATTTCGTACTCTTAAGTCAGAGATCCACAGAGGATGTATATCTACAACTCGATAACTTGTGACCCGCAACGCCAGCGATAACAATGGTCAAATCCTCTGGCTTGAGGAGAAGGAAACTCTAAAGGACTTTCCTAGTTATGCCGCTTTCGTCAATGAAATGCGATTTACTGTATTAACGTTAGAGTACTCTCTACGCAGACCATTATGATTTGGGGACTGCAATAATCAGATCATTTTTGGGTCCACTAGGGCTAGATTACGTTTAGCGCCATACCTCCGAGAGTCAGGTGCTAGCTGATTATGTAAGGTAGTGCCTCGCTTAGCCGAATTTTCTGTGGGATTTCGTTTTCAACACTCTACCCGCCGACCGGAAGCGTTGACTGACTTGAATTCCTCCACGAAAGCGCGTGGTGCGATTACATCTGTCTGTCTTCTGTGGCTGCAAGATAGACCCGGGTCGCAAATATGGCTGTCGGAAAGTAAGCTACTATGGTGCAATCGCCAGAGTTCTTCCCATTTCGAAGAGGATAGCTTTGGGCTATTTGACCAACATCCGCTAACTTCCATTGTAGGAACAAGCGCTTGTCGAAGGGCAAGAAGGGTGTAAAGAAGAGGACTGTTGACCCCTTCTCGAGAAAGGATGAATACTCTGTGAAGGTAGGATTCGCGCTAATTAGCATGGAAAGAAAATTTACTGACCTTGACAAGGCTCCCTCAACCTTCCAGATTCGAGAGTATGCACTCCGCTCAAAAAAAATCGAGAAGCGAAAGGCCGTATTCTGATCGCTAACATCTTTGAAGTGTCGGGAAGACCCTTGTCAACCGCACCAGTGGTCTCAAGAACGCCAACGACTCTCTCAAGG
Organism: Evansstolkia leycettana; assembly: GCA_000787455.1. Taxonomy (NCBI): domain Eukaryota; kingdom Fungi; phylum Ascomycota; class Eurotiomycetes; order Eurotiales; family Aspergillaceae; genus Evansstolkia; species Evansstolkia leycettana. Next base: position 2,973 of record JSYV01000709.1, on the reverse strand, counting down.
GTCGTATTTTCGAGGTTTCCCTCGCTGACTTGCAGAACGACGAGGACCACGCTTTCCGCAAGATCAAGCTTCGTGTGGACGAAATTCAAGGGAAAAACTGCCTGACCAACTTCCACGGATTGGATTTCACCACCGACAAGTTGCGCTCTCTTGTTCGCAAGTGGCAGTCGCTGATCGAAGCCAATGTCACTGTGAAGACGACCGACGACTACCTTCTCCGCCTTTTCGCCATTGCTTTCACGAAGAGACGCCCTAACCAAATCAAGAAGACCACCTACGCTCGCTCTTCTCAGATCCGTGCTATCCGCAAGAAGATGACTGAGATCATGCAGCGTGAGGCGTCTAGCTGCACTCTCGCCCAGCTTACCACCAAGCTGATTCCAGAGGTCATCGGTCGTGAGATTGAGAAGGCCACCCAGGGCATTTACCCACTGCAGAATGTGAGTAAACCCATAATGAGTGCTGGATTTACTGTAATTGACATGGAGACAGGTACATATTCGCAAGGTCAAGCTCCTCAAGTCCCCCAAGTTCGATCTCGGCGCGCTTCTGAACTTGCATGGAGAGTCTACAACCGATGACAAGGGCCACAAGGTTGAACGGGAATTCAAGGAGCAGGTCCTCGAGAGCGTTTGATTTTTCGGTATTGGGGATAAGACCCTGGTCCGGGTAAAATTACCATTCCGTCACTGCATTATGAGGAAATGTTACAACATTGACGTCTTCGTCTCCGAACTTCGTTGTGGCAGACCGCTTCCTGGGTGGAGTGGACGGTAATTGAAATGTTGGTTGGGAATTTGATTCTGTAGTCATGCGCCGTTCAAATGAAGGATTAAAACAATGACCAAAATTTCTCGATATCTGCAGCGTGGTACCTGGATAATATTTTATTCAGTGATAAGTATGTTTTACCCGGTCCATGAGTTCTCTTGGGGGCTTGTTGGATCCAACCGCTTCGTGCTGTTGTATAGAACAGAAAACATTTGCCATTTGGAGTTTTATGTATGTCAAGGTATATCCCTGACTATAGTAGCGATGGATCATTGCAACAGCTAAGGGAGGCTTGTTCGGTGAGGCTACTTGCTTTCAAGAGTTTTGGGAGCTTTCAATGCAACAACCAAGGTGCTGACTACTATTTTGGCTTGAGCGGCTTTAGCTGCAAGCTTGCGCAAGCTTCTTACACAGCTGTAATCAGGTTGTCAACTATGAGTGCCCATATATGGCAAATTATTCATTACAATATTTCTTGAGAGCCGATCCATCCACACTCCCCTAGTGGTTCTGCCACACCCACCAGCAATCTATACACCACCCCTTTCCTAATGCAAGACTCTATGGGCGCTGAGTTTACCATTGAGCCACTGTCAACCAAATTGAGGATATCCCTCAGGATTCTGCCTATCCCTACTATCCTCAGCTCATATAGGCAATCTGCCAATATCATCTTATTCAGCTATATTTGGGATGTGACCTCTTCTATAAGAGAGAACCATAAGTTCTCAAATCATACAGATCACCAGGTACCACGTCTTCTTTCATCCGAAACCTGCCCCTTAAACAAAGCCTTGTCTTTTCCAGACCTTAATTGCCAAAGTTATCAAATCCTGCTGAGAAAACACGAAATCTGTCTCTTGTTGATTGGGTGGACGGAGGAAGACATCTGAAAAACGTATAGTCAATGGCGCTCCATTAACCGTTACGCCATTATTGGATAACGTGAGACGTATTTCTTGCATCATTACTGGGACAACTCTTTGAGACGCACGTGGATTCGGTCTGGTCCGTAACGGCAGGACGTTCAGGACTTGTTGCGATCTCTCACCTATAATTTCTGGTTTCTTCAGTCAGGGATATGATAATTGCGACCTTGACCGCTCCATTAGATCGACACAACCACCATTCAACATCCACTCGAAGTCGCCATAATGACTCTGAGTACCTGACTTCGACAACCATACTAGGCCATTTATCAGTCCTTCCAGTAGGTAGATCCGTTGGTATCCATCATGCATCTGGTTGTTTCTTGCATGGAAAATCAGATACTTCACCAGAACGAATTGAATCCAGTTTATTGGCTAGGCCCATATCCCGGCAAGATAGAATATACTTGCGCCTCTGCCGATTAAGCTAGGTTTGCTGCGACAATTGCAAGAGAAACATGACTAAGTAGGACATATTGATGGTCGGGGTTTTCCTTGAGATGGCGTTGTTCATCCAGGATCCTCTTTATTGCAGTAGTATTAAGACCAATATGCGTAGCTAGGTAAGTCCCTCATGAACAGTCCATCTATGCTCTTTGTAGGCTCTGGTAGAGATTGGCGGGCTGTCAACATCATTTTTTGTGAATCCTGAATCAACCTGGATGGACATAGCTGGAGCCATGATCTAATGTAACGGGCTGCGCCCTTAGTTGGGCTCGGGCAGCGCCCTCACATAGATCTTGCGCTCACGTCAGCACCTCACGTGCCAACACAGAGCGAGCGCGCATAATTGCGCGCCTGCTGCGCAACCCCCTTTTGGCTCCTCAGCGAATCCTTCTGGTTGCTACGCACCCCCAAGCGCAGCCTTCAGGGTCAGGCCCTTGACATCTAAAGGTCAATAGTATGTCAGGTTACACCGAAGAGCAAGAGAGTAAGGCTGAACAAGCAATTCTTTTTTTGTCAGTGTAGCCTACCTATCGACCTCGCCCTCATGTGACCAGGAGGATTAGGCGGGCTCTCCACTCACTCACACAAAAGGGGCTTCTTAGAGATGATTCACCTACATAATCACCTTAATAATCTGATCTTGATTCAATGCATTTAGGCCCTTATAGATCTTATCTATAATCTTTCCCTTCTACTGCATAGCCTATATTATAAGGTTATAAATTCTACCTTACACTAAGAGGTTATGAGCCTGATAAAGTGTCAGATATGGTCGCCCAGTCCTTCACAAGGTCCGGTGGATCTTATGGATATTCTGTTAACAAGG